>PVKN010002357.1:0-31334 GCA_004027915.1 Capromys pilorides | reverse complement strand
GGAAGAGAAGGGAAGGGAAGAGAAGGGAAGGGAGAAGAAAGAAAGAAAATACACAGGAGGCTGCACGTAGCTTGTAGGCACGTCCTATTTTGCGTAAGGAACGTGAACAGTTTTGGACTTTCTGCAGCATGTCCTGGAAGCAGTCCCTGGTGGACATCAAGGCAGTGTTGTACTCCGCACAGCTCCCCACTTCTGCCTGCATGATTCACTCATGGACTGCAAGCTGCCACTGTCCCCTGACCTGCCTCGGAAAGCTGCAAAGCTGCACGTCTCACTTGCTCCCTGCCGAGGCTGCCTGCCCAGGTGGCTCTGCGCATTTGCAGAGCCTGGGCCCTGCCAGGCACCAGGCTGTCTCCAGCCTTTGGTGGCCACAGAGGACACTGAGAAGCTGTGCTGTCTTGTTCACACTTGACCTCTGCAAAGATGGCCACCGGGCACATTTTTAGAAGTACAAGAGCTCTGGAAATGAGAACACTTGTGATTTTAAGAGATGGCCAAATTGATTTCCAAAGTAAACCATCACTTAGCATCTAACTATCTGATTATTTATATCCTACATTAAATGAGTTATTTATATCCTAAGTTAAATGAGTAAATACATACCAGTATTCTCATTGTAGCTTTTATTTAGGGAAAGGATTTGAAAAGGGAATTTTGACAAGAAAATTCCTGGAGAAGCAGCTCCGTTTTATCATTTTTTAAGTAATAGGAACTGTGAATAATAATTAACCATGGAAGGCTGGTTTATTCTCTTCAGTGAGCACAGAGAACCCAGCCAAGAGGATGAGCTGTGCAAGCAGAGCGGCAGAGCTCCACTAATGAAGGCAGTGTGACGTGGAAAATGAAGTGGATACCTTCTTGTGCAAAGACCCTGGAAGCCACCCCTGGCAGCATTTTTGCTGCAGTCAGTTCCTAGACTGTGCACGAGTGGCCACCAGGCCTTCTGTCTCAACTGAGGACAAAAGCCTTTTGAGGGATCTACCCTCAGGGCTGATGCCACCCCTGCGCTTCACCCAGGGTGTTGTGGGTCTCATGGCCATGAAGGCTGCATGCTGGACATGTAGGCAGAAGCAGGGTGCACAGGGACACAGAGACTTGCAGAGGAGGCCAGAGAGCTGCGCTGTAGAGGACTCCTTTGAAAACAACTCAGAATTAAAACCCTTTCAGTCTGGCTGGGTAGCGCATGCCTCCAGTCCCAGCTTTCTGGCAGGCTGAGGAAGGAGAATACCAAATTCAAGCTCAGCTCATGCAATTCAAGGACTCAGCATGACCCTGTCTTAAAACTATAGACAGATAGATAGATAGATAGATAGATAGATAGATAGATAGATAGATAGATAGGACTGGAGAGACAGGGAAAGGGGATGACTATCTGGAGCAACCGTCTACTGCAGCTCAGTGGCCTTTCATTTACTGGGCCTTGGCTGTGTCAGCCAGAGAAGCTCCTCTGGCCAAACTTCACCAAAACATAGACTTTGGTGATGGCGGCACACATTTGTGAACAGACGCAGAACCATTGGCTTGTATATTTGATTTCTTGTTTCTTTTTTGGTACCAGAATTGAATTCCGGGCCTCACATTTGCCAGGCAGTTGCCAGGCTGCTGAGCCATACTGCTGGCTTGAGCTGTATATTTTTAGTGAAATAATATGATGCTTTCCTATTTTAAGAATGCTGCTACAACTCTTAATGTTTAGAGTAAAAGATGACTTTATTTTAATAAGTAAGGGGGCAAAATGCATCCAAGGTTCTTTTTGGTGTGAAATGTGGGTCCCGCATGTGAGGTCCTGCCCGGCAGCACCCTCACCTGGCCTGGAGTCATTGGGGAAAGCAAAAATAGCTCACTGTTTGATTGCCCTCACAATTTTTAACAGAGAAACATCTGTAACTGCTCAGAAACCACAGTGTGCACATTTTTATATCTGAACTCTGCCTTAATTTGTGTGTGCAACCCATCACGTGTACAATAATGTGCACTATGTAAGAATGCCGTGTATAGTTTCAGTACTTTTTAACTCTGTGGCCTGCTTTCTGACCAAGTGTGTGCAGACGAATTTTGGTACAATGGCATCCAATATAGTATTCAGTCATTGAGGCTGGATCATTCAGTTTAAGGACTTCACTCTGAGCTTCTTTGTGATTGGAAACGTTGCAGGTCTTTTAGCGGGCAGTGGTGGTCAGCCCTTGTTGTCCTTGGGCAGCTTGTTCTCTGCAGAAGGTCATCACTGGGCAAAGTTTAATCCTGGTTGGATCTTTTACTCATCCCAGCAAAATGTAATTGGGAAATACATCTTTAGCCCACGTGACAATACCCATTCTAGCAGCAGCATGGCCCAACGGTGAGAGGCCTTTGAGTCCTGCAGTCTCCTTGGTTCCACTCTGGAGGAGTCATGGGCTTCTGTTCCACAAGCCAGGGGAGTGGCAGGACCAACATTGAAGCTTCAATAGGTAGCTGTAGGGACCCTGTGCCCAGTGCCCTGCACGTAGTGTGCTTTCAGTAACACCAGGTCCTGCAGAAAAAGTTTATTCACTACTATGGGCTGAATGTTCATGTGTCCCTAAAGTTAATGCAAGGAAATCCTGACTCCTGAGCTTGATGTGGGGGGTGGAGCTTTTGGAAGTGATCAGGTCATGGGGGGCAGAACGCTCAGGAATGGACTCACTCTATAAAAGACCCAGTGAGGGAGCTCAATCCTTCTACCATGGAAGCTACAGGGACAACTTGGCTCTCTGAGGACACTGAGTCTGTCAATGCCCTCACCTCTCAGCCTCCAAAACTGCAGAATAAATTTCTGTTGCCTATAGGTTGCCTGCTCTGTGGTATTTGTTATAGTGTCCCAGATGGACTTGACAGTCACTGTGAATATGCTGGAAGCTGGGGACATCTTCCTATACTGTTACTTTCCTCCCCGATACGGATGGGTAGTCATGGTGTCCCACACATGGTTACTGAGCTACTGTGTGCAGAGCATGTGCAGCTATGAGTGCACCTGTGCCCTGTCTTTGCTTTGGGTTGCTGGGTATGCCGTAAGTGTTGATTTGGTAGTGACTGGAGGACCATCATGCGTGGTGCGGGGTTCTAATGAAGATCCTGGGCTATTGACAGGGTGGTCAAGAAGCATAAAGGGAAACATGGCCACGCTATTGGGCAGCCTCTTTCCATGACAGCACACTATCGTGAAAACTAATTCAGTCCTATAAGGCCCATACCCCCACGGCAGCCCCTCTCCTTTCTGGAGGGTGGAGCCCCTTAACCATACTTGCACCCATTCTGTCCTGTCTCTTGTTGGGACCAACCCTCAGGCATGAGCCCTTTGGGGCACAGCCCTCTTCAGGGGGATACACACACCCCACTACTGTCAGGAGCCTTCTGGTAGGCAGCCTTGCAGCTGGCTTTGATGTGGACAGGTTTTCCCAAGTGGAGACAAAGAGGAGGAGAAGATGAGATTGGCAGAGCAGAAGGGAATCAATCAAGATTGTTAGTTTTGAACAGAACAGTGGAAGAATTTGGAAAGAGAGAACCAGCATGATAACTATCAGTCCCTATTTGGAAAACTATAATTTTGAAATGTAAATACAGAAGTTAAAGCCAGGTCAAATCTTCCTGGCTTGGCAGCCTACCTTGTCAGTAAGGATTCTCTAGGGACCAAGGGTACCTGAGGTAGTAGATTTATTCTCGCTGTTCTAACTCTAATGTTTGTTCATGGTCCCACTCTAAGCCATGCTGACAAGTAGAAGGTGGAAGCAATCTCCTGTCCCTCCTAAGCATAGGGGACAGCTGACTTCCTCATAACCTCCCAGGAATCTTCTGTGACAATCAAAGAGGAGGTGGCACTTCAAAATGTCCCTAGGCCCTTGAGCTCCTTGCTGTCTTTGCAAACCCACTAGTGTATCTGGAGGATGAATTCTCTGTGAGGCTAAAAGGTGTGACACAGGTTGTGATTGTTTGGCCCCTGGGGCAGCTAAGTGAGCAGCCCTCAGGCTAAGGCAGGGGTCATTCTTCTGTGAGCCAGGCAAGGCCACATCCTCCTCTGTGGGGAGCCCTCTGGAGATGCCACTGCGTCTGCATCCTAAGAAGCATTTTACTCTAAACACAATCTGCCTGTTTTCCTAAAGTGACTTTCTCCCCTCTTTGCACAGGAATCTTCGCTTATATGAACTACAGAGTCCCCCGTACAAGAAAGGAGATTTTTGAGACCCTCATCAAAGGGCTGCAGCGTCTTGAGTACAGAGGCTATGATTCAGCAGGTGGGTGCCACAGGTGGCCTCGTGGCAGAGGGGCCTTGTGTGGACATCTGTGGTCTCTTCTGTCTCATTTTCTCTATAGTAGCACTTTTTATAACTGGGATGTGTTTTTTCTGGTCATTCTTAATGTTTCTTTTAGATATAAAAATAATGCTTATTCGTTAAATGAATTTGAAAAGTGTAGAAAAGTACAGACAACTATAGAAAAAAAGAAGCAAAAGTTTTAAAAAATCTCTGTCAAAAATACCCCACACCATACTTCCTATTATAGTTCTTGTTCTCCAGTCTTGCCGATCAAAAGATAATTATATAGTTTTCAGGAAATCCATTCTGAAAGAAGCCACAACTGTCGCAATACTTCACAGTGAACCAGGAAACATGTGCTTGGGTCCTCACGCTTGGATGCCACATTCACTCCTATGGCTATGGCTGTGTTGGCAACCCTGGGGTGTGCAGGCCACGGTACACACAGAGCCCTCTTTCCATGCTCCAGCCCAGTGGTCCCAGCAGCCGAGCGTGAGGACCATGCATGTGCCACTAACGGACCCAAGTGCTGCTCTCAGACTAAGGATGAGCCAAGGTTTGACAGATGGTCCCCACAGGCACCACAGCAAAGATCACATTGCAGAAGCAAGCCAAAACGCAAACCCGAATGCTCACCTTCCTATAAAAAGCCGTTTGCATTATTGAAAGCTCTGTTATTGTGATTTTTAAGACAAAAGGTGTTAATGTGTGCATTGTCTTTCTAAGCGGAAATCTTTAATATTCAGGTCTAATTGCAGGGCTGGCGCTTGGCCATAAACACGTGAGCTTTGGGCTGCAGTTCCAGCGCTTGTCCCTAAGAGGTTTGTGGGCGCTGGGCTGCAGTCTCCACCAAGTGTTTCCTCTTGCAGTGCTCTTCGCACTGTGACGTCTCGGCTGTCTGCACTCTATTCATGTGCCTCAGCCTGACCAATTATGCTTTCTGTTAAGAACTGCTAGGGATATAAGCTACCTAGCTCTCCTTTCTCTTCAGGCTGCCTAATTAAAAATGGACACAGACCAAATACCTACTACCTCTTGGTAGGCAAAGGGGGATAAACTTATACAGCCTTCCCCGGGAGGAGTACGTGGCCAGTTAGAAAGATGTTATCTAGGAAGGGCTTAGGATAGTAGCTCAGTGAAAATATGTATCAAATGATCAGGGCTGGGATGTTGCTCAGTGGTAGAGTGCCTGCCTAGCATGTTTTATGCCTGGGGTGCGTACCAGGATGGGGATGTATCAACTCTCTCCCTCTCTGCCCAGATGATACTCACTAATGCAAGGATTGACCATGGTAGTGCAGTCGTCACTCAGTGTCTGTGGGGTGCTCAATACTAAAGTGAGCAGATGCTCAGGTCCCATCTATAAAATGACACAATACTTGTATGAAACCTACCCACAGTTCGTGTATACTTTTTTTGTGGTATCAGGAATTAAACGCAGGACCTCACACTTGCCAGACAAGCACTTATTCCACTGAGCTATCTCCCCAGCCCTAGGTCGTGTATACTTTAAATCATCCATCAATATTTAAAAATCTCTAGAGTCCTTACAAGACCTAATACAGTGGGAGAGCTATATAAGTAGTTGTTATAGTGTATTATTTAAAGAATAGTAATGAGAAAAAGTTGCAATATGTTTGGTACGGGTGCCGTTTTATTTGTGTTTTGGAGTATTTGGTCAGCAGGTACCTGGTCCACCTGAAGTGGGCTGTGCCTCGTGCTGATGTTAGATGAGGGGTGCGTTCCACTGTGGAAAGTAACCTGGGGGTTCTACTTGTTTGGCATGCTGGAGTAGCAGACTAGTCTACTGTGATGGAAATGGAAATAGTGGTTCCTCTCTGTGGTGAGCAAGTTGAGTGGAAAGGCCGAAGGAACCTTCTGGGTGATAGAATTGTTCTCTGTCTTGGGGTGTAGGCCACACTGGGTGCATACTGATCAAACTCATAGATGTGTGCTTTGTGCTGTGTGTGTGAATTGCATGTCAATAAAAATTTAAAATGCCCAAAAATGAATGTTTGAATGACAGGTGTGGCTATTGATGGGAATAACCATGAAGTCAAAGAAAGACACATCCAGCTGGTCAAGAAGAAAGGCAAAGTGAAGGCTTTGGATGAAGAGCTTTACAGTAAGTGGAAAACACTTCTCGTTGGCACAATCAGTGCAGAACCAGCCATCAAACACATTTTCCTCCAACAGCATCTGCCACTAAAAATAGCTTGAGCGAAGCTTGGGTGCGTAGCAGGAGGGCTAAACCCTCGCTGTAAAACTGTTCCACTGAGTGAGGGGCAGCTTATTTGAAGTAGTGGCATATGCACAACTTTTTAAAACATTTTAATTGTTACATATTTATTTCAATTTTTCTGGAAAGTAACACTGCTTTTCTTTTGTTCTTTTTCCCCCTCTTTTCGATGCCAGTGATCAGACCTAGGTCCTTGCACAAGCTTGGCAAGCTCTCTTGCAACTGAACTATGTGTCCAGCTGCATTTTCCTTTCACAGGCAGTTTATTTTGATTAAGAAATGAGTTGAGTTGCTGATAAGAACTCAGTAAGCTTTAGCACAGGTGCGTCGCAGTGCCCCTGGGAGGACATGTGTGGTTGATGGTGGTGTTGGCATAGCCATGCGCCTTGATATAATGAGGGGATTTTATCTTAAGACTTGTGCATCTGTATTCATTTTAAAGGGCAACAAACTGATTTTTCTCTCCTTTAGAACAAGACAGTATGGACCTAAAGGTGGAATTTGAGACACACTTTGGCATTGCCCACACACGCTGGGCCACCCATGGGGTCCCCAATGCTGTCAACAGCCACCCGCAGCGCTCGGACAAGGGCAACGGTATGTAGTTGTCCTGTATCTGTCCCTACAGGTTCTGCTTCACCCAGACTACACATCAGGGATATCCCAAGCCAGAGTGGCTCCTGCCCACCTCTTCCACCTACCTTGCTCTCCTGAGATAATCTAGGCATCCCCTCTCCTAAAGCTCTGGGCTTCATCAGCTGCAAACTCAGCCTGGCCCTGGGGTGCTGCTGACCTCCCAGTGCCCTCAGGAGTAGGAGACCTTCCCAGGAGGGTTTCTGGGCCCTCAGAACCCAGTCTAAGGGGAGTGTGGCTGTGTATTAGACCATTTTCTACTGTAATACTGAATGACCGATTCTGGGTACTGTACAGGGAGGAGAGCCTTACTTAGTGTGTAGTTCATGGCCAGGTAGGCCCATCTCTGTGCTCTAAGTAGGCCCTTGGCTTCGTCACGGCATGGTGGAAAGGTGGAAATTGGCTGAACCCCAAAGGGGTCAGGCATATGGGGTGGCCTGCCTTATAACTCATACTCTCACCGGAACAGGGGCCCCTAAGAACTGTGTCCATTTCTCTTGTGAGCACAGCTCCAGAAAACTCTCTGTGTCACAGCACCACCCTGTAGAGACCAGTGCACCAACCCAAGAGGATTAGTAGAAGCTATGTCCAAGCACAGCAGGCAGTGGGACAAGCTCAAGAGTCTGGCAGGCCCTGTAGCGCCAAGGACTTGGCCAGATCCTAAGTCAGGCGGGAACTGCGGCCCCCTGGAGCAAACGGTGCCCAGACCAAGTGCTCTATGAGGTTGCAGCTGCAGTCCCAGCCTCCCTCCTCCACTCCAGGGTTACAATGAACCTCCTCAGAAACCTCAGCCACCCTTCAGTGCAAACTGTGACTCTTCCTGTGGCCTCAAAGCAGAGCGGCTCCAAGAAGTCTCTCTGTGAGCACATGTGGGGCTGTTGCTCTGAGTCAGGATGACTAACTGAAAAGAAAACAGCAAAAGCAACAGCAAAGATTAGAAACACTTCTTTTGAAGTCGTCAGTGATAGCACAGTGCGGGAGGCTGCCCAGAGATGCTCTGCCAGAGCTGAGGGCCTGATTTCTTAGCCTGAAGTCACCCAGCCCTGCAACAGAAAAAGAAAATTTTAGTAGTAATAAGTATGAATAGGGAATAAATAAGGCTAAGATAAAAGAAAACTTGACAGCTAAGAAAATAATATAAAGAAGTAGTGCCATGAAAGGTACAATGAAAACAAGCCCTGAAAGAAGGAGTGGATACGGCCAGTTAAGAGATCTAAACTGTGGATAACAGCACCCCCAGAACCACAGAATAGCAAAAGAAAAGCAAAACCATAGCAGAGCTGGAACTACATTTCTGTCTCTTTTTCAATTTAAATTTATTTTTGACTAACATGTAAAAACATTAAAATTGTACATCCTGTGATAGTTCAGTGTGTATATACATGGACTAATGTTTCAAGCACAGGCTCGGCTTAGCCAAGTCCTTCCATTTTTTGAATGACAAACAATAGGTTTTCAGAGAAAAAAAAAAAAAGAATAAGTTATGGTGACATAAGAAAAAGATTAAACAGGGGCTGGGGAGATAGCTCCATGGCACAAGTGCCTGCCTGCCAAGTGCAAGGTCATGAGTTTGAACCCCAGTCCCAGAAAAAAGAAAGAAAAGATTGTAACCAGAAAGGTTTTAAAATATGTAATATAGCAAGATAGCTCAGTGGACTAAGTGCCTGTTTTGGCAAGCACACAGACCAGGGTTTGATCCCCAGTTTGATACCATGCCAGCCCCACCCCTGGAGCACACTGAGCCAACACTGCTATCTGGGCGTGGTGGTACATGCCTGTAATCCCAGTGCTGGGGAGACTGAAACAGGAGGATCACCCTGTACTAAATACATTAAAGAAAAAAAGAAAGAAAGAAAAGAAAAGGAAGGTAGGTCATGGGGGCCAGGATGATAGCCTGCCTGGCAAGCACAAGATCCTGAATTTGATCCCTGGTAGCGGCCCCAAAAAAGAAGAAAGAAAAAAAATGTCTTTAGTGGAAGGAAATTTTGAATTGGAGATATAGTACAGAGGATCACAACACTTGATCTTAGCCAAAAGGCCAGGAAGTGATAAGGATCACAGCAATAGAAAGTGTTTATGAAGAGCACCTGACGGGTAGACACACCCAGATGCTGGCAGGATCCCAAGGGAATACCGAGTGTGTCAGCGGGGATCGCGAGGAAAGAGTTTACTTCCTCTACAACTCGCAGGCTGGCCTGACCTTCCCCTACCATTACTCATCAGCTACTCTTTAAGCCAGTGAAGGAGGTGGGAGGCTGGCAGACACATTCCTCACTCCAGGCCTGCCTAGCTCCCACCTAGCAGGGGGCTGCCCACAGAATGGGAGTGCCCAGAGGTGGGGGGAGCTGCGGCAAGCTCAAGGTGCCAGAGGGGAAATGGGGGAGCTCAGGGATGCCACAACAGGGGTTCCCCCTAAGAATCAAAAAATGTTAAACTCAAATACTTTTATAATATAATGTGAATCAAATAAAGTACGTCTGCAACCTGTTAGTTTGTGACCCATTTAAGCCAAAATCCTGTTGAAGATGACTGGAGTCATTTCTGGATTGTGAAGGGTTAATCATCCCTCACTAGACGTAATTTTATAATACTGTGGACCACAGTTGAGAACCTTCTTCAGGGTCAGCCTTGTGGATGCTTGTCACCTAAACACAGATGTGTTTCCCTGTCCCAGACATCAGACCTGCTTAATAGAAGTCTATAGGAGTCGAGTTTACAGAACACTTGCAAGCCATTGGATTGTACATTTTTTGCATGTGATTTCAACTTAATTTCTTAACAGCATTGTTGTCTTCACACAGAATTTTTTTTTTTTTCAGAATTTGTTGTTATCCATAATGGGATCATCACAAATTACAAAGATCTGAGGAAATTTCTGGTAAGATATCCCTGGGAGAATATCTAAATCAAGTGGTATTGATCTTCCCCCAGAAACTTTCCAAGCCAAATGCAGGAACTAAGTAAGACTCACACTCAACCACGACACACACTGAGCACAAACCTCAGGCCCCACTGAGCCCTCAAGCTCAGATCTTGTTTAGGGAGATGCCAGAGCATTAGCATTTATCTCAAGAGTGACTGCAGAGTCACAGATTCAGCCTAACATGAATTTGGTTTCGGTGAAGTGGCTGCAGGATTTGTCTGCCAACTAGGATGTGGGGTGGGAAGCCGGAGGGTGAGTGTCCCCCACATGAAAAGGTTGTATAGTGTTGGAGGGAATGTGGTAGGTTTGACTCAACATATGTTATCACTTTGACTGCTGTTATTTAGCAATATCCAGATTAATGGCAAGGGCAAGCTTCCGAAGAGGGATGAGCTCAGGGAACCGAGATGACTCAGGCGTTTGGCTGTGTGATTCTGGCAGACGCTTTCCGGCCCTTCCCACTTTTGCTTGTTCTCGCCTGGAGCCAAATCCTGGGGGACTAGCCGGGCTTGGCCAGGCCAGTGTTGTGCAATGACCATCATCTGTCCCCTGTATCTAACCTCATATTCCAGGAAAGCAAAGGCTATGAGTTTGAGTCAGAAACAGACACAGAGGCCATCGCCAAGCTGATTAAATACGTGTTTGACAATAGGGAGACTGAGGATATTACCTTTTCGACTCTGGTGGAGAGAGTCATTCAGCAGCTGGTGAGTTACAGGTCCCATCTTTCTAAATTATTCCTTTATTTTTCATACGCATATATCAGGCAGATTTGCACAAAGTGCTACTCATGCAGGCACGGAGGGTGAAAGGTGCCCCATCCAAAAGGCCTGTGCTGGGTCCGGCTGTGTCCTGTGGAATGAAGAGTTCTGGGGCGTGGGCAGTAACATCCAGTAGAAAGTGGCTTGCAGGGAGATAGGGAAGGAAGTTGAGCTGTTTAATTTTAGAAGACTGCAAAGATATGTTTCAGGGACAGGAGAGGGCTGCGCCCCCCAGAGGATTGTGTTTTCCTGAGTGTGGGTAGCAGAAAGCAGAGCACATCTCTATGCTAAACGGAACGACTGGGGAGAGAGGATGAGAAGCTGCGGACCCAGGGAGCAAAGTCCCCACACACACACACACACACCAAGCTGACCAAGAGGAGGCCCCACGCGAGGATGCATGCATCTCCCAGAAGGTCCCAGATGTGGGCGTTGCTGTCGGGGTCGCTGTGGGTCTGGACAACACTTGAGTTTATGCGGTTCATCATGAAATCCACAAGTTCTGGTCTCTCGCACTGCAGTGTGGCACTATTTTGCTTTCTGTCCTGCCCTCACCCCGCACAAGCTGCACCTTCATTCAGTTTCGCGGATGACCCCAAGCCTGCTGGCCAAGAAGATGTGCCGGGAGACTGCGTGGGCGGCGGGCGGCGGGCGGCAGCGGCTGCTCTGGGCGGGATGAGATGAGCAGCCCATCACCCTCTCTCCTGTGCTTCCAGGAAGGAGCATTTGCGTTAGTTTTCAAGAGCATCCACTACCCAGGAGAAGCCGTAGCCACAAGGTGAGGCAAACTCATTGATATCTTCGTAATAAATAAAGGAATAAGGTGAAATCACCTGACCTGAGGTGGAAGGAGGGTAGGACCTCTAACTGGAGCTAAAGCAAAACTGTGGCTCAGCTCCAGGACTGCACCCTGCTGTCCATCACCAGTGATGCTATAGCCCCTTATTTGTTAAAAAGGGGAAATCAAAAAACTTGAATGTTTATGTAAGATTTCCAGTATTTTAGAATTTGAGAACAAATTCAAATTAAAGATGAAACTAGACAGTAGTGCCAGGCCTAGGTTTTGTGGAGCTTGAAGCTTAGCCAATTTTGGAAATGTCCCTTTATGTAACAGCAGGCAAAATTACAAACATAGAACTGCAAACCAACATGCGCATAGATTTGGATTCAATACTGAGAAGTACTTGAAGGTCTCGTCACCTTCATATCAGGGGCACACTAAGAATCAGCCCACGTGTCCCTGTCATAACCTCCCGCCATGGTGCCCAGCACTGCTTGGGTTCACAGCAGCGAACTCCCATCCTGAAATGTTATATTCAGATGGTCTGATCATCCATCCATCCATCCAGTATGCGCTAAGCACTTGAAGTATGTGCTGGCTCCCTCAGATCTGCTGGCATCTGAACTGGTCTCTGCTCTTGAAAGACAGAGCAGAGAAGGGCAGAGGGTTCGGACCATCTGTGACAGGGGTGTGGATGGATCCATGCACTGGGAACCTGAGGGGAAGCAGATGTCACCCTGGGAGGCAAAGCAGCTTATCAGATGGGGAAGGCAAGGGACCAGAGATAGCACTTCCACCTATGGGTGTCGCCGGGGTGGCGGCAGGGAAGAGGGCGCTCCAGTGGGACCTCCAGTCTCAGTGTCCTCATACCTGCTGTAGGCAGGTGTGGAGATAGCAGTAAACACACTGGGGTGGATGTTGCCCCTACAGCTTGCAGGCTGGTCAGATGCAGACACATGGGTGAAAGCCCAGCTCTAAAGGGTTGTTGGGGCCGGGGAGATAGCTTAGGGGCACAAGGACCTGCCTCGCAAGTGCAAGGTCCTGAGTTCGATCCCCAGTTCTGCAAAAAAAAAAAAAAAAGGAAAGAAATTCTGTTGCAGTGAATACTTTTTAAAAACATAAAGGGTTGTGGTGGGCTACAGGCTTCATTCTGAAGCCCAGGGGAGCTGTGAAGAATGTCCCTGTGGTCTTAGGAGACTGGGACAGAGGGACAGGCTAACCTTAGAAGACTCTTACACTGTCTGTGTAGTAAGTGATACTAATTTATTGTGATTTTGTTTTTTCTATGACTGGAGCTAATTTAACATGCAGAATTTAAGTTCACTTTTAATCAAATAATTATAAAATATCTGTTGGTTGCTATTAAATTTAGAGGACCCTTAGGTTGTGAGTTCGAACTCCGGTCCCTCAAAAAAAAACAACTCATTTAAAAGGGCTGGGGAGATAGCTCTGTGGCACAAGTGCCTGCCTGGCAAGTGCAAGGTTGTGAGTTCGAACCCCGATCCCTCAAAAAAAAAATTTAGAGGACCCTTGAAAACATGGTAATAGCTGCTGTTACCATTTAAAATGACTGCAGAAGAAGGCAGCATACTGAAGCAATAAAACCCCATTTTTCTCAGTTGCCTGTAACTGTTGGCTCTGTAACCTCCAGGACAATCTTCTGATATCTTGAGAGAATTATTTGACTGCAAGTCTTGAGAAACCACAGAGCACAAGCTACACCAATAAGATTCAGGGAATGTCATATACCAGGAAAATTAGGTAACTGTACACTTCCTCCTGGCAATGTCAGGAAGGCAGTGGGAGCTAGGTCCCTCTGGACCCAGAGCTATGTCCCTGACCTGCTTTAAGCACAATAAAAAGACTTCCCAAAATATTCAAGATGCTCTGGGTACCTCTGTCAGTGCTCCAAGCGCTCTACCACACTTTGAGAGGTCAAAAGAAGGGTCCACACAGATCACTGCTGCTGCTTTTTTTAGGGAAGGATCTACAGGGTGCTCAGGGTCTCACTACTAGATCAGACTTGTGATCCGTCTGATTACAGCCTCCCAAGAGCTGGGATTGCAGGCTTGCGCCACCATGCCCAGTCTCAGTTGCAGTCTCAGCGCACCCTGGGGGCAGGGCCCGCATGGCAGGCCTGGGGTTGAACCCTTTAATCTGCTGAGCTGTTTGACCACCCTAACCAAGGCTTCTTATAAACAAATACTAAGGATTTGCACTGAGTCAGGTTAGCAGATCTATATACACAGGCTGGATTTAGGTTAATGAACAAGTTATTCATTAGTTCATTGATTTACCTTTGTAGGAAATTGCCTGAGGTACCCTATTATGCTAAATTAATGTGCTTGATATAGCTATCATGCTGGCCTATGTGTGCATGCTCTGAGCCTTGGGACATCTTCCTGCAGTCGGTGTCTGCCCTATGGGACTTAAGCACAGCTCTCTCTGCTTTAGGGCTTGGGGGCCAAGACACTTCCCACATAGCTCATGATGCGTTCTTCTTCCAGGAGAGGCAGTCCACTGCTCATCGGAGTGCGGAGCAAATACAAACTCTCCACAGAGCAGATCCCCATCTTATACAGAACGTGTAAGTGTCCCCCGGGAGACCTGGACAGTAAAGACCAGTGTCTAGGACGCTCGTCTGCCTCTGTTCCAGGCAAGCATGCAGGCTTTCCTCTGACTGGCACTCAGTTGGCGTGGACCCCAGATTGAAAAGATTTTTATGCAGACTCAGTTACATCTTATTAAAAGCTTTCCATTGTGGATATTTTCAAACATACACAGAAATAGAGTAGCACGTGGCTCGGCATAATGGCGACAGAGCCTAATCCCAGCTTCTTAGGTTTGTTTTTGCTTGCACTGCTCCCCTACTGCAGCCATTTAAATGCTCTTGCAGTGGCTCTGTGCTATTTGGGGAGCTTTTACATGATTTGGCTGACACAGCCAAAGCTAAAAATTGCAAATTTCTCCCACACATATTCAAAGGAGAACTGGGTTCCTCACCACGTTATGCAAATGAAGTATTCTGCTGGGGTTTGCAATCAGTTCCTTTATTTGCTAGGCAATATTGAGAATGTGAAGAACATCTGTAAAACGAGGATGAAGAGACTGGACAGCTCCACCTGTCTGCATGCAGTGGGCAACAAAGCTGTGGAATTCTTCTTTGCTTCAGATGCAAGGTAGCGAAAACCCCTTCACCTTTCTTTCCCAGGATTGTGTAACCAGCAGATGACTGTCTGAACACCCCACCTGGAGGGCCGTGCACCCGATAGGCAAGTGCTCCACCACTGAGCTATGTTCCTGGCCCAACCACCTCTTACTTATTTTTATTTCCCCACTTGAGCAGTTTTCTTGCACCTCAGCTGAAGCCAAGGCAAGTCTCAGCCCTCAGTGGTCCCCCTCGGAACCACAAGGTCCTCCTGTGGCCTGCATTTCTGTCATGGGCTGCACCAGTGGCCACAGCCCAGATCTACTGGCCCACTATTTGTGGTCTCTGCATGGAGTGACTGAATGAATTGTCAACATTTTGAAATTGAGGGATTTCATGTAAAAACCTGAAAGAAAAAGTGATCTGTGAAAGAAAAAGTGATCTGAATTCCTGGGAGTATGCTCCCTGCACCAGATATCTGGAAAGGCTCCAAAACTTCTCTTTAGATGGGGCACAGCCTCAGGCCCCACTTTTGCCTGGTGTCAGACCTTCATAAGGTAGGCCAAAGAGTGAGGGCCTGCATTGGTTCTGAAATGCTTGCTCCCATCAGCTCATCAGAGAATAATTTTTGAAACATGAGAACTCTTGCCTCACATCTATTTTAGTACATAAGTTACTTACACACACACACACACACACACACACACACTGGTGTGGAAGATGAAGGAATGGGAAGGAAGGAAAGGACAGACAAGGAAAGGGGAAAAAGAGAACACTTTCTTACAACAAATGGAATGCTGCTGTAAACATCAGCATTATCTCTTTCATTCGAGTTTTTCTTTCTATCCCGTATGGCTTTTGACTCTCCGCAGCCACTGTCTGACCTGCAGGAGGGCCTTGCTCTGAGCAGGGAGGACTCCAGGCCAGCTTTCCTGGGGAGCAGGGAGAATCAGGAAACCAGAGCCAGGGTTGCAAGACTTGTTCCAAGAGCCCCAGACGGCATCGTCCTCAAGCCTGAGAGCTAGGGCAGCACTTCCCTGTCTATGCCCCCTAACGCATCTCAGTGAGAGGCAATAGTATTTTAATGATTCTAAGACACACACCTATTTTTATGTCAGTGGCATCTTAAAATTATAATTCGCCAAAATTTTTCTCTCTTAGAAGCATACAAAATAATTGTGATCAGTGGTACCTACGTTACAATAAAAGAAATATACCAAAAAGAAAACCCCAAAATGTTAGGTCTTTCTAAAATTTAAAAAGGCTTGAACCTGAAAGAAGATGAGTTGATTTGTAGGCAATATGATTACACACTTTTGAAATCCAGTGGGAAGGCAGCTGGGCAGCGAGTAAAGATGCGAAGTCCTGACCCCAGCAGCAACCTCCAGACCGTGGCTGTGGCTGGGAGGGACCACGCCTGTGTTCTGCCTTCCTCTTCTCACCTGGCGAGGCAGCAGGCTCTCTGCAGATGTGTGTTACACAGAAAATGATACTGAAGAAAAATGCTTTCAATAAATTTTTTAGAATAAGATTTAATAAAAATAGCCAGAATATGTTTGGAGAAGACTACAAAAATTTATGATGAGAAACAAGGAGAGATTTAAATACATGAAAAGATGCTACCTTCACATTTCTAGCTTCCCTGGAGAAACTAGCAACATGAAAATTTGGGATTTTGAGTTTTAAATTTTAACAAATACGGACTTTTAAAAAAAAAACTTGATTCTCTCCAATGTGCTATAATTAAAACCCTCAAGATTCTTTCATTTATGTTTTAAATTTTTAAAAAGTGATTCTATAATGTGGTGTACACACAAGAAAGCCTACTGCTTGAGTCTGTCTCCTGTTGCTGTGACAAAATTCTTGTGTCAAGGCAGCTTGTTAGAGACTAATTGAGCTCAGGGTTCTGGAGGCTGGAAATTTAAGAACATGGTGTTGGCACCCCTTGCTGCATCAAAAGTTCTCAAAAATTATTATTTTGTGAGTTGGTGAGAGAAAGAGCTTTAGACTCAGTGGAGGAGGGTGGTTCTTCGAGCTACATCCTGCCAGCACCGCCGAGGGCACTGCCCTGCAGGGCGCAGAGAACACACTTCATACCAGAGCTACTTCCATGCTAAGCCATTGAGCTGTGAGTCCCTCATAGCCAAATGGCCCCCAAAAGATGCCATCCCTTTTTAATTTTAGAAAGATCTAACATTTTGGAGTTTTTCTTCTTAGTATTGTATTTCTTTTACTGTGATTTTGGTACCACTGAGTATAATAAGATCACAATTATTTTGTATGCAAGGAAGCAGAAATTTCAGCAAATTATAATTTCAAGATGCCACTGATGTAAAGATAAATGTATGTAAAATGCGTGTTTTAGAATCACCCAAGTGCTGCTAACTGGAGCCCTCGTGGCTAGCTAGGTGCTGTTCTGGGCTTCTTTAGGCCTGTCCCATTTAACCACAACAGGCCTCGTGAAGGTACCATGATCACCTGCTGGTCCATGGAGCAGAAACCTGAGATAGCACTCAATGGACTCCCCTCTACACTGAGTTACCACCTCTTCTGTAAATTAAAATAATAGTTATAAGGCAGGCCAGATAGCTCAGGGGATTGAAGCCCTGCTTAGGTAGATGCTGGAATGGGGTTTAATTCATGGTGTGCTGTGCTGGCCCCGCTCCCAGGTGATTGATACTGGGCATGGTGGTGTGCACCTATAATCCCAGCACTCAGGAGGCTGAAAACAGGAAGATCACTACAAGTCCAGTCTGTGTAGTGAGACCCCATAGACCTGTACTAAACTACATTAAAAAAAAGTCATATTTCAATACATAAATGCACACACAGATATAAATGCACACAGATTATGCATAGTTGGAGGGCAGTGATACGGTGCAGGCAGTGTCATTTCTGAGGTATGACTTGGGCCATTTCTACTTCTTCCTCTTTGTATACAATGGATGTATATGATTTATTTTTCCAATGCAGTAGCTTGCTATCCTTTATCTTTTCCCCTACAACTTGAGTGGAGATAACTGTTAGAGCCATTATGTCTCTGCACCAGCTTTATCTCCGCATATTTGTAAAAGGCTGTGGCCCATAGTGGCATGAAGCCTCCCCACCCTATACCCTGTACTCAGGTACTGCTGTCATGGTTTTGTATGTCCACACGTGTTGTTGATCACTCACTGCTTTTTATTTACCCACCGTTTTTTGGTACCCAGGACTAAGCTGCATTCCCGGCCAACCTCCTCTTACTTATTTTTATTTCCCCATTTGAGCTGTTTTCTTGCACCTCAGCAAGAGCTGAGGCCAAAGCAAGTCTCAGCCCTCAGTGGCCCCCCTCTGAACCCTCCCTGTGCCTGCATTTCTGTTGTGGGCTGCTCCCATGGTCACAGCCCAGATCCACTAGCCCACTATTTGGAGTCTCTGCATGGAGTGACTGAATGAATTGTCAACATTTTGAAGTTGAGAGATTTCATGTAAAAACCTGGATTTCTAGAATCTTTGAAAGAAAAAGTGATCTGAATTCCTCAGGACCTTATGCTTGCCTGGCAGGCACTTGTGCCACTGAGCTATCTCCCTGGCCCTATTTACCTACTTTTGTAACTTATTTTGAAAACATCCTAATCTGAAGTGTTATGGCTATGTCTGGATGTTCCCCCTCAAGGCCTCCTGTACTCAAAGGTGGCGCTTTGCAAAGGTGGCTGGATCTTGTGTGTGGTGCCGGGGTTGAGGCATGAGCAGTGCTGGAGTTGGGTGCTAGGAGTAAAGGTGAGAGCACTGTGTGTCCTGAGACTGGGTAGCCTGGGCCCGACAGAAGGGGCAGAAGAGGGGTGGTGCTTCTTGTCACTTGCTTTTGGTGGCTTCTGCCTGCTGGGAGCTCCTCCTTTGTGAAGCCACCTGCCTTAGAGCCAGCTGATCATGGTCTCAACCCTCTGCAGACCGCCAGCTAAGTAAAGCTTTACTCCGTTAACTTTGGGTATCAGATATTTTGCCTCAGCAATAAGAAAAAGCAACTAAGAAGGGAGTAAGCTTTATTACTTTTCATTAGTGTAAAGTTATAAAAATTAACACAATAACCTCACATTTCGGTGAGGGGCATATGGTGTCAGTAGGGCATGGGCCCCACTTTCCATCTTGCTCCGTCTTCTCTCTCTTACCTGGGTCACTCACTCAGGCTTCCTACTCTCTGGATTTTTCTGAATGCATCCCACGGTTTTATTTGACAGGATCCTGTGCCCCCTTGTTTCCTGTCCATGAGTTTACCTATGTCTGCAAGTTTGATCTTACTCAAATTTTAACTTAGGTTTGACTCTTTATTAGGCACGATTGCACCGGTGGTGGTGGAGTCGCCTCCTGCCAGGAGGCATCTCATGTCTCATTCTCTTTCCATTCTAAGATTAATTCAGGCATTCCCAGCCTTACCCATCCCTTATGAAACTCTCGGTATTTTATCCTTTGTTTCTATAGCCACGGGCAATCCTGGAATGCAGCTGTTAATAATTAGGAGCCCCTAAAATGATCATTCTAATCCTGTCATTCCTTTTTTACTGGCTATATTATTTCTATAAAAAGAAATCTGTCTAAATAACTGTCAAGTTAACCTAAAGGTCAGACTATTTTAAAAAGCAAAATAAGTGCTTTTTTTTTCCCCTTTAAAATTCTAATAGTACATTGGTTCCCCAGCATTCTCCAAAGGTGACATATTTTGGTTGTGGATTTGAAGAAAATTAGATATAAAAAGATACACAGGACATTACTAAATAATTTTGATCTTATTGGACATTTGATGATGTCAAGGAATAGCATTGAATTCTAGTAGATTAAAAAAATTCATTGGCTTTTACAGACAAGCTAAAATGTCTGTAGAAGGAATTCATACTGTTTCTCTACATTCTTTAATAGGTTAGGGTTAAGGTGACCCTGAAAGCTTCAGAATAACTCTCAGGGGAAAGAAAGTGTGGGCAGCAGGGGGAAGGTTCACTGTAAATTGATCTTTTCAATGTGATGTCACTGCCACTCCTGAAATGCCACTAATGATGACCCAACTCTTGGGAAACAGTACATAATTTGTAACTGTTCAGAGCAGAGTAAGTATGATGCCTCTATTTCTGTCCTTTCAGTGCCATCATAGAACACACCAACAGGGTCATCTTCTTGGAGGATGATGATATCGCTGCAGTGGCTGATGGGAAACTCTCCATTCACCGAGTCAAACGCTCAGCTAGTGATGACCCATCTCGAGCCATCCAGACCTTGCAAATGGAATTGCAGCAAATCATGAAAGGCAGGTGTCTCTGAGGGTCTGGGCAAGTCTTGGGGAGCAGATACTCTGTGGGTTGAGCACCTGACACTGTCCCTTCCCACCCAGCATGGCCACTGGGCAGAGCTGCAGGTGGCTTGTGACTTGCATAACTGAGGAGCTGTGGAAAACCCGACCTGTACTTCCAAAGGGGTCTTCTTGATCCCTCATCTGACTCCCTGGGATGCTTTTCTAACCCTAGCCATCTTTTCTCTCTGAGGGGAAGGTCTGCAGTAATGGGTGAGGACCATGGACCACTTCCTTGTCCCCCACAGCCCCTCCCTGCATGGTGGCCTTGGTCAGAAGAGCTTTAAGAACATGTGTCAAACTCTGTCATCATTACAAAACTTACAGCCACCTAATGGCCCCCCTTGTCCTCAGAACAGAACCCAGACACCCTGCTTATGGTGCATAGCCATGCCACCCAGCACTCTTCATGCCTTGCCCGCCAGGCCTGCTCAGTGGCTCAGCCAGTCCTTGTAGTTGCTGCTCTATTCATGGGGCAGCACAGCCTCTGGATCACCAGAGCTCCCCTGGAACAGAGCCCTCAGAGCACCATCTCTGATCCTCCAGGCACCAAGGCCCCTGCTGACCCCTGCTGACAAGGACCTCCTCCCTCGATTCCTTGCCACATACACCTTTGTCACAGGCAGCACACAAGAGAGAAGGTGCCCTTCGGGTCTCCAGAAGCCTCTACCTCAGTTATGTGACACTTCAGACAATTAATTCCTGCAGGCAGACTTCTCCTTAATGACCAGTGCGCCGGTAGCTGGAGGATGTGTGTCTCTGGGTAGAAACAAGCAGAGTCCTTACCAAGCAGACAATGCCAGGGCCAGGAGTGTATCTCAATGGCAGGATGCAGGCTTGCATGTCTAAGGCTCTGAGTTCAACCACAAGCAAGTGGCAGGGAGGCTTCTGGCCTTGTAAAGGGAGCCTAGACTGGAGAACCAGGCCACGTTTGTTCCTTGAAGACTTGTGTAAGCCCCTCCTTCTTTACGCTGCAGGGCCTCAGATGTAGTTAGAGACTGCCCTTGTCCTTCAAGTGCTTCCTTCTGACTTGTCCCAAGGAGCAGCATTAAGCAGAGCATTCCCTGGGGAGGCCCTGAATTTGTGAGGTTTACAAATGTGTCTGTCACCATTGCCTAATGATTTTTCTTCTTGATTAAAAGCTAAGCAGTGGAAATGAAACTAAATGGGAACTAACACTCCTCACTGACCTTTGTTTGACCAGGTAACTTCAGTGCATTTATGCAGAAGGAGATCTTCGAACAGCCAGAATCCATCTTCAATACCATGAGAGGGCGGGTGAACTTCGAGACTAACACAGGTAATCCTGAAACTTATCAGGAGCCGCGCTGCGCCCTGCACAGTGAGCCCAGCCACTGTGTAGGGTTGGCCTTGACACCACAATGTGACCTATAGTGCTTCTGGGCGGCTTGAAGGACCACTTGAAAGAGATTCGACGGTGCCGAAGGCTCATAGTGATCGGCTGTGGAACCAGCTACCACGCTGCTGTGGCGGTAAGTGCAGCACTCTGGGATCAACAGTCCAGGAGGAGACTTTTGTCTGGGCATTACTGCACACTGGGCGCTGAATGCAGCAAGGGTTCCCCACGGTCATGTGCCAACTCAAGGAAGGGCACGCAGCCCTTTTCCTCCGCAAGGCCCAGTCCTAGACAACAAGGCACTGCTGCATCCACCGGGAGCCTTTGGGAGTACTGGGACCCCTAAAATGACCCTCTTTGGGTACTTGCTCTCACTCAAGTAAAGAATGAAGTTGATAAAGCACCTGCAAGCAGGTGCGTGGGCTGGGGATTCGATCCCCAGGGTGCATTGAGATGACATTTGAGACTGGGCATGGTGGTGCGCCTGTAATCCCAGCTCTTAGAAGGCTGTAAGCAGGCAGATCACTGAGTCCGATCTAGTAATGAGACCCAGAACACCCTGTAGAGCCTTCCCTAAAAATACAAAAAAAAAAAAGAATGAAGTTGGGTTTCAGTGGGGGATCATGATTGATATGGTACAAAGCAAAAGGTTCCTGAAAGTGTGGCAAATGCAGAAGAAAAGCCATCTTAACAGCGGAGCACACTGCAAGGTGGGGTGGTCCACTCAGGATGCCCAGTGGACTTGAAAGGTGCATCATACTTACTGGATAAGCTGGTTGCTAAGAATAACTGCTTCACTGATAGGTGCAATCAGGTCTTGACCTCTGTTCTGGGAAGAGGACAAGGTCATTTCTTAGGCAGTGACAGTGAGTCGCACTTTCACAAGGAGTCCGCCTCCCAAGCATGCAGTAGGGTCCATTGCTCAAGCACATGGTACGCAGGTGAACATGCAGTAACTTTATGGGGTCAGCCATCCGTGTCTTGCCAGGGTTCCTACCTCTGCCCTTCTCATCTGCCAAGCAGCACCACGTTACAAACTATCCCCAGAAGCTCCACTGTCCCGTGTCCCTGTGGTGCCCAAGACTGACTTTAGCCTCCACCCTTTGTCTTCAGACACGACAAGTGCTGGAGGAGCTGACTGAACTCCCTGTGATGGTTGAGCTTGCCAGTGACTTTCTGGACAGGAACACGCCTGTGTTCAGGGATGACGTTTGCTTTTTCATCAGCCAGTCCGGTAAGGGGTCCAGGCAGCATGGCCAGATTTGCACTAGCTCTTTTTTTATGGCCGGCTCAGCCTGCCCTGGGGGTGGGGGTGGCACAGCCTGTGGTGCCAGGGATGGAACCAGTGTCGCTGCAGTTGCCTAAGCTTTCCTAAGCAGGCACTTTAGAACGCTGAGCCATCTCGCCAGCCCTACACTAGCTCTTATTTGCACTATTCCCTGCTCTCTTCTCTCTGCACCTGCCATGTGCTGCCCTCCCTGCTTTAACCAGTTAATCTCGTGGCTCTTCTGTGTGCCTCGCATGCGCTCATGCAGCAGGGCATTCACTCCTTCTAAGCATCACTTCCTGCCACTATTCGATGGAGAGGGGTGTGACAGTGGAATCTGGCTGAAAATCCAGCTCCATTTTTTTGTTGTTCCCTTCCCTATGGATTCTCCTTGCTCCTGACATCCCAAGTCACTTTAAGGACTATAAACATTCACTGGGTTTTAGTGGGGGAAAAAAAAAAAAAATTCTTGCAAATTCCACTTGATTGAGATTCGCACTGAGAACTCAGCATAAGCCTGTGCCCGTGCCACACCACTCACCTTAGGCGATGTCCACGCTGCCCAGCAGAGGTGCAGAGTCACTGCTTTGGTCTGGAGGATCTCCCTCAGGAGGTGCCATGCTAACATTGTGCCATCAAGGAACTTTGCCCTCATTTGGTTGAGCGCTGGGTCTGGGAGGTGATCTGTAGCCATATGCTTTGGAGTGCTTTTGAGCTTTACAAGGACTTTTGAAATGTTTTAATTATAAAGAACTCCAAATTTTATAAAGGTAGAGAAATTGACCTCATTCATCATCCAGTCCCTGCACTTATCAATTCAGCTAATCTGTATCAGCCATTACTCACATTAACCTTGTCCTTGAAGACAGTCTCAGGCACCATCCTGTCCTCCATGAATACTCAGAATATGTGATAAAAGATAAAGTGTGACCCCAGGCTATTCACCCATCTGTGAATTAGGCAGTCATGCTCCCATGTGTGGAGGGGCTTTTAATACTGCCTCTCTTTTCCATTTTTAATACCATTCCTGTTTGGGGACAAGCTAAGCCAAGCTTGACCCAGCCACCCCCTAGCCAAATTGGCAGGAGCTATTAGTAGAAGAGCAGAGCTGGAATGCAGTGTGGCGCTCAGGCCTTCAGCCCTAGCACTGTGGGAGTCCGGGGCAGAAGGGCCACAAGTTCCCTTAGCCTGGGCACTTTAGCAGTTGTCTCCAAGGAAAGCAGGCAGGGTGCGAGCCTTAGCATCAATGCCAGTATCGAAAAAAAAAGTGGATTTTACATAAAAATAATACAGTACCGGTTCCCAACTATGCATAGAGGTAAAAACTTATAAGTGACTTCAATGCCAGCCTGAACTACATAGTCAGACCCTGTCCCAAGAACCAGAAACAAACCAGGAAGTGGGTATGGGGCTGACAAAGATTGGGCTCTGGCCTCTGGCTTCGCACTATTCTCCAGGAAGTGGAGGGGTGGGGCCCCAACCTGCCTGAAGAAAAGCTGGGAAGAGCACAGCTGGAACTGCTGCTGGGTAAACAGAGCAACCTCTAGAGATCCTGTGGGTTTGAGGCGTTTAGATTCCATGGTCTAGCTGCTATTTATTTGGGGTCAATTCTTTAAGACTTTACAACACGGAGTTTGCACGGGTTTGTGCAGGCACCTGTATAAGGAAGTTTACTGCGAGTACCATTTGAGCCGAGTACCATTTGAGTCCACCTTGGGGGCTGCAAGATGGGTTTCCTTTCCAACAAAATCTGTTGGAGAAACACTGTGTTGAACGCTCTGGGTTTTAACTGCTGAATGTGAGGGACCTAAGTGCGCCCTGACTTCTGCAGCTTGGGGGTGGGGGGCTGCTGGCTGCCAAGCCCACATGGCCCTTTGGCTGCAGGGCCTGGTAGAAGCAGAGGTGTCAGCCTGCATTCTTGAGCTGAGGTACGGTGGGACAGGTGGGCAGAGGAGGGACAGGACAGGACCAGGGCTGTCAGGCTGACAGTTCAGGGGGCGTGCTTGCCACAGGACAGCGAGGTCTGTACTCTAAAAAAGGAAGCCAGCGTGCCTGTGGTCTTACCACGCTCAGGGTGGGTGCAGGGTGCCCATGCGGGTCCTTACGCGGGTCACACACTGACGCCCATCTCCAGGTGAGACCGCAGACACGCTCTTGGCGCTGCGCTATTGCAAGGACCGCCGCGCGCTCACCGTGGGCATCACCAACACCGTGGGCAGCTCCATCTCACGCGAGACCGACTGCGGCGTCCACATCAATGCGGGCCCCGAGATTGGGGTGGCCAGCACCAAGGTAGCAAGCGGTTCCGGTTCCGGGGTGGGGGGGGCCCTCGCCTCCCCTCCTGCCCAGCTCCCTGGAACACCCCCTCCCCTGTCGCCGCCCGCCCAAGTCCCACCACCTCCGCCCGCAGGCCTACACCAGCCAGTTCGTCTCGCTCGTGCTGTTCGGCCTGATGATGTCTGAAGATCGAATTTCGCTCCAGAAGCGAAGGCAAGAGATCATCCGAGGCCTGAGATCTTTACCCGGTGTGTACCGCTCACAAGTTCTCACAGCGTCTGCCAGCACCTCTGAGAGCCGGCGAGAGGGAGCTGAGCGCCTGGAGGGCCCGGGCTAGGTCCCGACTGTAGCCCAGGGCGAGCTGCCTGGGCGCTTGGCAGATGGCTCCGTGGACCGCAGACTCTGAGCCTCTCTCTTAACGGGAATTGCACTACAGTACTGTTGCCATTCGTACACTTGACACTTTGGGTCGGAACTTAAAGTTTTGGAAAATATTGTACAACACCGTGAGCTTTACCACTTTACCACTTCCCAACGTTTAAATACTTCTCTGGTGAGCTCACGGTGGTCTCAACAAATGTGATTTCTAAAATGTATTTTATAGTGAAATGTGTCCATTTTTAGATGATTTATATATGGGCAATGCATGTAATAACATTCAGCATATGTAAAAGCCATTTAAAATATAAGATAAATATTAATCAGAAAACTATATTGGTAAAATTTCGAATTCTATATTTGTAACTACCACTTAAAGAATAGCCCTCCTCAAGCTTGATATAACAAAGAACATTTGAATTACTTTAAAAAGTAATTTTCCAGTTACAGATCTCTGAAAGTTTGCATCTCAACAACAAATTTAATGAGGAAGCAGATAGTCAACTGCTTTTTATTGGACATTAAACAGATATGCAAAATGTTAAACAGTGCCACTATTCTCCCCCATTTTTTTTCAGAAAAATAATGTTATGAACTTAAAATATTATTTTAAATGAATGAGTAGATATTTTTAAATGTCTCAATGTTATCTTCTAACATCATAAATAAGGAGAACTATAGCCTATGACAACAAAGGCTCCTGAGGCACTAGCCATATTTTTTAAGAAGGAATCCTGGAACCAGAGAGTCTGCAGAGCCTAAACGGGTACACATGCTTTGCCTCGAGGCAGCAGCAGAGAGAGGCCTGCCCTGGAGGCTTTCCTGGGGAGTGTCAGCTCTCTCCCAGATGCTGATTTTGCCCCTGAGCCTCGGCTGCCTTTCCATAACATGGGGCTAGAAATAGTAGTTCCCTACCTACTACAAGTGCTTTAAAAAAGCCACACAGGTATGAATTACTGTCCCAAGAGATTTCTAGCCAGTAAGCCAAGCTATTTCCCATAATCTAAGTTTAAAACCCTTCTAATGCTAAGAAGCAAAGTATATCAAGTAACTGAGTTTCAGGCCTTGTGTTACCCCCCACACTTCCTTTATGAGCATTTTTGAGGTTAGATGACTGGCTTTCCCTCTGCTGTGTGTCTGCCTTAGAGCTCATCAAGGAAGTGCTGGCCCTGGAAGAGAAGATCCACGACCTGGCCCTGGAGCTCTACACGCAGAGGTCCCTCCTGGTGATGGGCAGAGGGTATAACTATGCTACGTGTCTGGAAGGAGCCTTGGTGAGCCCCCTCTCCTGAGCCTCCACCCCAGCATCCCACTGTGCAGGCGAGCAGGCCAGGAGACCTGTCCAGAAACCAGTGGAACAAAAGCACAGCACCTCTAGGGAGGGAAGGGCTGGCCAACCCTAGAGCCTACACTGAGCCCCACTCTTACCCAGGCTGTTATGGTCCTGGGGACACTGAGGAGGTGCCAATGTCCAGGGAGCTCCTAGTCTACCAGGAGAAAGGGACAGGGCACCCTTAGTGAGAGGTGGCTGGCCCGTGCCAGGCTGCATCTGGAGTAGCTCAGTCACATCTCATGGACAGTTTCTGAGGGATTCCTGGTAACTGTACTCACTGTAGACAGGAACCAAGGCTGCAACAGGTTCATTAGCCTGCTCAACGTTACATAAAGTAACTGAGTTTTCCCACTGCTGCAGGTAGTGTGCACAGGAGGATTTTGTATACCAGAATTGCATGATGGAGTCTCTGCAGGGCCTTGGGGCCTCCATCCCTTTTCTGGATACAGCACCCTCCCAGAACCTCCATGTGTCCTTTTGGTTGTCACAGAGACTGCATGACATAAGCATGACTGATTTTGTCATTGACTTTTGATGGCCACTTTAATCTTGAGGCTGGTTGATAGAGCTGAAAGTTCCACCTTGCTGATTCTGCCTTGATCTTTCTGGTGACCACCTGAGGAACTGTGAGCCCTCAGTCCATCACTAACACCCATCCTTTGAAAAGCCCAAGGATTTTAGGATTGTCCAGGGAAGGGGGATGAGGACAAGAGTACATATTTCACGTAATAGTTAATCCCTGGCCTTTGAACTCCGTGTCATGAGAGTCTGACTTCTGCCACAGTGAGGAGCTGATACACACTGCTTCTCCAGGGGTACAGTGGCAACAGCCTGGGCAGGGTACACCCTTAGATCCCAGTAAGGTAGTTCTGCAACCAGACTCCAGTGACTCAGTGTAAGGTGAAAGGTGTGTATTCAGTCATTTCTCCAGTTAGTCACTGGGGAAAGAAAGAAGCTACTGGCACAAGTTAGCAGCCTCTAGGTGGTCATTCAGAGGCCAGTACCCAGCTGCCTGCATGTGCCAGCAAGGAGCCTCAGCCCTTAAAGTGTTTCCTTGAGCCAAATAAACAGCTCTGCGTGGGGGGAGACATTTTCTTTCATGGTCTTACAATGCAGCGACGTGGACTTAGTGGTGACTGAATAAAAATGAACCCAACCTACCTCATGTACTGCAAACATGCATTAATCATAATTAAAAAAAAAAAAAACCAAATGGATCTGTATGAACCTAAGAAAAAACTGGAATCGCCAAGAGTATGCAGTCTTGTTTGTTAGGTCAGCTGAAGCAACCCTTGGGAAGTCAGGATGGGTTTAAAGTTGAAAGAAGGATTAAGCCATGAGCATAGGGGCTGTCTAAGCAGGCACAGCAGTGTTGCTGTCCACAGTGATGATAAAGAGACCGTGAGACTGGCCAAATGGGGAAAGGCAGGAGGTTGGAGCCCACTCGGTGTCCAGTATGGGTGGCCGTGTGCAGAACTGAGAAAGATAAACTGTGTGCCTGGGGCCGGCCTGAGGACACAGAGGCTGTGAGCCATCCTCCATGTGCGTGGCACAACAGCCGGGCCCTCGTCTGGACTTGCCACTGTTGCTGTGACTGTTCCACGCACCCACTTGCCTCCCAGTCCCAAGCTTCTGGCTCTCCTAGCTTCCCCTCCTCCTTCCAGCTGACCTGCTGTGGCCCTTCTCTGTCCAGCGTGATGCTGACCCCTTGTGTTTCCCCAGAAAATTAAAGAGATAACCTACATGCACTCGGAAGGCATCCTGGCTGGGGAGCTGAAGCATGGGCCCCTGGCCCTGGTTGACAAGCAGATGCCGGTTATCATGGTCATCATGAAGGACCCTTGTTTTGCCAAATGCCAGAATGCCCTGCAGCAGGTCACAGCCCGCCAGGTGAGGCCTCTGGGGGTCTGGGGACACCTGTTTTCTTGCTGTCTTCTACGAATGTGCACCTCACACTTCATGCCACATCAGCTATGGGTAGTGCTGCTAGTGAGTAGGTGTGATCACACACACACTCCTGTGCCCCCTGTAAGGTGGGTACACATGTAGAAAGCAATGCCAGGCTGCAGCCAAACCTTACCACAGCTCCTCTGTCAAGTCCAGTGACCAGTCTGTCCCCGGCTACCTTGGATTCTAGACCTGGGGACCAGAGAGGCAATGTCCTCTTGGTGGAGCATCCTGGGGGTGTAGTCTCTTGAGGTTACCTCAGTGTCTTTCTGATGCTAACTAGGCAGAGTTAGGACAGGGCATCCTCTTCAGACGTCAGTCAGGTGTTACAGGGCTTATGTGTCACTCATACTTTTAACAGATCAGCTATTACCTATAAAAGTACACCGCTGGCCTCTGAGGACAGTTGATATTCTGAAGACCAAAGTTAGTGGAAAGACCTGATGTGTCAGGCTGGGGCACTTTGGTACGAAACCTATTTATTGCCTCCGTGCATGTGTGTGTGTGTCTGCATCTGAGAACTAGTGTGCATGGACCTGTCTGAAGAGCAGGTTGTGGGACTTCCAGGGACCACAGAGGTGGGGAGATTTCAACCAGCTACGTAACCCCAAATCTCCAGTAATTCAGTGGGAGAATAATGTCCCCTTCCTGTCTCTTTCCTTTTTCCCTCTTTGTGGACAATAAATCAATGTGCACACACACAAAAGAAGTTAGTGGGAAGAAAAGAGCTTTTATTAAAATAAGCCACTGATGGAGAAAAGGGCCAGACTTTTATCCTGATGGCCATTTTGAAAAATGCAGGTTCACAAAAGGATAGCTTTTTTGTTTGTTTGTTTGTTTGTTTGTTTGCTGTACTAGGGTTTGAACCAGGGACTTTGGACTGACCTATATCACCAGCCCTTTAAAAAAATTTTTTTTTGAGACAGGGTCTCATTGTAGGCTCAAACCTGTGACCTTCCTGTTGCTCCAAGTGCCGGGTTCAAGGCAGAGACCATACAAGGCAGGGAGAGGGGGAAGGGCAGGAAGGCTGTGCATCAAGATTTGCCACTTCTTTCTCTTAGACATCTCTGTGATTAAAAGGACTTTTAGCTCCTGGGCCAGACCTTTGATGCTTTATGTAAGCATGTTATTTTCATGCATTTTAATTTTATTTATTTATTTATTTATTTTGTCTTTTTGAGACAGGGTCTCACTATGTAGTTCAGGGTGGCCTTCAGCTCACTTTTGTAGCCCAGGCTGGTCTCAAACTTGCACTGATCCTCCCGCCTCAGCCTCCCAAGTGCTGGGAGTACAGGTGTGCGCCACCACGCCTAGCAACAAGTTTTAATTTTAGAAAGCAGGATCTACAAGCCAATTTGAAGACCACCAGATGTCCGCATCCTAAAGATCTAAGGAAATATCATTGAATAGAAATGAGAGGACCATAATTTTTCTCTTTGTTCTCTTTTCTGGAATAGTTGACCTTAGAAATTAATACCTCAGCCATTTAAAGGGGGATTTTGTTTTAGGAGTGATGATGTTGAGGAAAGGCAAAAAATAAGAAATTACTTTACAAAAGGCAGTGCAGTGGCATAAAACAAAATGGTGTAAGCTTTGCCACTGTTGGCTGGCCACTAGCTGGGGCATTCTCACAAGCTTGACGCCCTCCAGCTTAATGCTTCCCTAGCACAGCTCAGAGAACCAGGAAAGTGCTGTACCTCCTATTTCAACTTGAATAGAAAAATATCACGCAGGATCATAGCCCTAGGACCCCAAATCTGAAGCTTCCATGTCCTCAACTTGAATCACCTCCTGATGGAGCACCTCAAGCTAACCTGAGCTGGCTTCAGTGCCGATGCCTTTTTTTTTGGGGGGGGGGCAGTTCATTAAGTAAGGATGACTGCTTAGCTCATGGGCTTTTTTTATGAGCAGAATAGATTTATTAGGGGAAAGAAAGCTCCTGTCCAAGAGAGGAACAGGAGGGGGTCCCAAGCGGGCGGTTCCCAGCTCATTGGCTTTTGACTGAACTTGGTCTCCAGTTCTCCATTCTGTCTTAAGGGCCCAAAGCACAATCCTATAACACATGGTTGGTGGTCTGGCATGCTCACTCATGTCCTGAAACTGTCCTCGGACCCATCTTGAACCGTCTCAGCAGCATAGAAATCAGGTGTCATCCAAGGGGCCCATCACGAGAGACAAAGATGCTTTCACATCACTCAGGAAAGTCCACAACAGTCCAGTCTGTCTCCCAGAGACTAGGCACAGAGACTGGCTGAATTCCCAGTGGTATAGCTGCTTCTTCTGCCATGGAGGGCAGAGCCCCAAGGCACCCCCTGAGAATGGCTCAGGAAATGGCAGGAAGGTGAGCTACAGTAAGGTGTTCAAGCCAGGGGCTGCCACACCTGTCTCAGCACAGTGCTTGGACCACACCACTTCCCTGCTGAAAGCCCTCCTCCAGCCTCCCATCCAACCGCAGTGACCCCCAAGCATGCATTGCCTGCCCCTTTCCTCCTGCCTTGCTGAGTTCCAGCCACTCCATCTCCTGTGTCCTACTCATGGAATGGTCATTCCAGCTCAGAGCCTTTGTGCCAGGTGTTTCCTCTGCCCGAATTCTCTTCCCACAGGTCAGAGTCAGCTCCCTATCACTGAGGTCTCAAGCCCAATATCTCCTTTCTGAGCAGCCTTCCCAGACCTCCCCCAAGCTCCTGTCACACTGTTTTATTGCC
>PVKN010002356.1:0-43088 GCA_004027915.1 Capromys pilorides | reverse complement strand
TTCAAGCTGTGTAGTGAGATCCTGTACCAAATACATAAAATGAAAAAAAGAAAAGAAAAAGAAGGAGGAAGAAGAGGAGGAGGAAGAAGAGGAGGAGGAAGAAGAGGAGGAGGAGGAAGAGGAGGAAGAGGAGGAGGAGGAGGAGGAGGAGGAGGAGGAGGAGGAAGAAAACTGAGATCTAATGCCAAGATCCAAATCAATTATAAGACATATCTCATGTTAGAGATTTTAAAATGTTGTGAAACAAGCCTTTTCGAATCAAGATAAGACACTGTGGGCAAGCCAAAAGCCAGTGCATTTTTAATGGAGAAGAAGGGAGTAGAGCAGGAAGAAAAAGACCACTACAGCTGGTGTTGAAAGTTGTGCATTGTTACGCTTCACGCGCATAGCAACAATGGTCATCTGGAACATAAAACAAGCTGCTGAAGTTAAGAAGGCTACAGGGTAGTAAAAATAGAAGTTATACAATTAATGTTAAAGTTGATACATTTTACTCACAGCTGAGTCTCTCAAACTTTAATTCACAGCTTAATTAATACTTATTTTAGATAGGCTGCAAACACACTTGATTATCTGCTATTTCAGGCCAAGAAGATTAGAGGCAGTAAGTTTAAAAAAATAATAATAATAGGGAAATAGGATTGAAAAGAGAATGATCAAACAAGTGCAGAATCATGGTGATCAGGGAGATAAAGGAGGGGCCAGGGAGATAGCTTAGGGGCACAAGTGCCTGCCTGACAAGTGTAAGGTCCTGAGTTTGAACCCCGGTTCCAAAAGAAAGAAAAAAAAAAAAAAAAAGAGGTAAGGGAGCTGGGGTGGTGGTACACGCCTGTAATCCCAGCACTTGGGAAGCTGGGGGCAAGATCACCATGAGTTCAAAGCCAGCCTGGGCTACATAGTGAGATCTGTCTGTGGAAAAGCAAGCAAGCAAGCAAGCAAGCAAGAAAGAACTGAGAACATATAGCAGAGAGGGTAAAATTATCCAAGTCTGGTTCTTTGCTCTCTGGAGTACATCCCCCATGCTCAAGTTTGTCCAAGATAAGACTCTGGCCCTGAGCAAACTCAAGACATCCCCCAGTACCCCCAATCATAATTTTCCACTTCTGGATCCTTTTGCCTTTGGGTTTGCAGTCCAGTCTCTGGGAGGTAAGAACTTGCTCTTGAGCACCAACTCCTCACCTCTTCCATAGTGCCTGGCACACAGTAGGTGCCTAATCAGTGTTCGGAGAAGGAGTCTCATATTCTAAAATAGAAATCTACCCTCTCAACTGATTTTTGGCTGAAAGTGGTGGTGCAATGCTCAGAGTTCTCTCCTTCCCTCCAAACCCTCCAGCAGAGCATGACCAAGACACAGACCAGCCAAAGACCTCATCGAAGCAGGCACGAGATGTACACAGCTCTGTGTGTGGACAGCTGATGAGCAACTGGCAAGCAGCACCATGGGGGCTGGCAGTGAGCCCCGTGTACTGCAAATGGGGCTTGGGCACGAGGAAAGCTCGGTCCAGCAAGGCTGAGGCCAGGGAGACCCCAAGCCCCTGCTCAGGAGATGGGGTTTATTCTCTAGGGAGGTAGTATGGCTTTCCTGGGTCCAGCCCTGACTGACAAAGACAGGAGGATGAAGACGCCTCCTCCTTCAAATGCGCCCAGAAAAACAACCAATAGAGGGGACTGCAAGGACATGCTACCAGCAGCACTGAGAAGGAGCCCTCGTCCTAGGGGCCTGGTGCACCATGACTGCTGTCTTGGTGCTCTTAATACCTTTATCTTTGAATTTGTGCTGTGTGCGTGGCCTGCAGCGGACACTGGTGCACCTGCTAGGGGCCTGCAGCCCCAGGTCACGTGTGGTCCTGCCTCCCACTGCCTCCTGTAGCCTTATGACCACTCTGGGAGGACGAGGGAAGATGGACAGGGCTCTGCCGGAGCTGCTCAGCTCTGGGTGCCTGTGAGGAAGCGGGGAAAGCAAATAAAAAACACCTCACTGGGGAGGAGGAAAGAAGAGGAGAAAAAGAGAAGGGGGACACACAGAGGGACAGGGGCAGCGAAGGAAAAGGGGGAGGGAGGAAAGGGAGACCCTACAGAAAAGAGGAAAGGGTAGTTCTTTAGAGTTTGTGATTTTCTTTTCCTGTTGGGGTGTGTGTGCGCGCGTGCAGGTGAGCATGTGTGTGTTGAGGTACTGGGTATCAAACCCAGGACCTTCACATTTACTACATCCCCATCCTTTAAAAATTTTTTAATTAAGTTTTTTTATTTTGAGACAGGTCATGTAGTTGCCAAATTCAGGCTCACACTCCTCCTGTCTTGGCCTCCCCAAGTGCCAGGATTATAGGTGTGTGCATCTCACCTGGCTCTTTTTTCTGCTTTGAAGGAGGATCCTCAATTCTCACTGTGCACTGAGAGCCCTAAAGGATCAGTTGCTCTGCCTAAGCATACACTGATATGTGGAGGACCCAAGCGAGAAACACTACTCAGTGGAGCAGAGAACAGGATTCCTGAAATGAGACAAGATAGGAAATAAAGAAAACACTAAAAACACCGCAATACCTTCAGAGAGTAAGACAAAAGAAAAAGAAGATGAAATGCAAAAACTAAGCAAGGGATAAATCTGTCACTTAGTTGATGTGCGACCCTGGGAAAACTATGCTGCCTCTGAGCCTTAGTATCTCCATCAGTAAAATGGGTTGATGTAGGAGTGGGGCAGAGACAGTGCATGGTGTCCCCTGACCTCGTCTGCTTCCCCCCCAACCACAGATACACCTATACCTCCCTGGCTCCCCGCAGTCAGGTGGCCCCCGAAACAGTGCTGGCTGTGGACTGAAGGTGGAGATGACCTACTTTTCCTGGCCCTAAGGCCTCCCACAGAGGATGCAATGGAGGACAGGAAAGCCCAAGAAGACGATGAAGTCATGAAGTAGAGGAACACAGTCCCTGGACAACAGCACACGCCAAGCCTGTGAGTCGTACAGGACTCAGATGTGAGTAACAGACCTTACTGCCGTAAGTGCCTGAAATCTGGGGCTTTGTTAGAGCCCTTGGCTTAATATGACTAATACAGTGGGTTAAATGAGATACGCATATATAAAATATTTGACTCAGAGAACGTGCTCAGTGTGGTTGACTAAAATAGAAGAAGAAATTCAAATGAGCACTATTTTTAAGGGATTTAATCATCTTCCAGAGTAACTTCATTTCCATTGTCTCAGCATGCCTGGGGAGTGGGGAGGCTCTTTTCACACATAACTCATCTCAGGGAGGAAGTAGCCCTGCCAGAGTCTCTGGGGCCTGGAGGCAGGACAGAGATGATTCTCCCTACCATCCCAGACCTGGAGAGTGGACAAATGTCTGAGGCTGTCTACGATGGCTGTAGGGTCTTAGTCTTGAGTGGCTGGTCCCGTCCTGAGGTCCCAGGTCCCTTATAAGCAGTCTCCCTAGCAGGCCCTCGATCAAGCTCCAGTGCAGTGGGAAGTGGCTGTGCCCTACTGGATCCTGCAGCAGCCAAAGCACCACAGATAAAAGCTACAGCGAAGCCACTGTTACAACTTCATGCTTTTCTGTTTTGCTGAGCTCTTTCCTTCCCGTAAACTACTAGATTCTCACAGGACAGATGAGAAAGCCATAACCAAGAGCCACACCTGAGTTTGCAGGAGACCAGAACAACAGCTCTGACCTCTGATGCAGGTCTGTTGGTCCCATTCATCCACCCCAGCCATCCAGCCCCATGTGTGCTGGATGAATGTGTGCTGTCTCTAGCTTTGTCTGTCTGTCTGTCTGTCTGTCTGTCTGTCTGTCTGTCTGTCTTTCTTTCTTTCTTTCTTTCTTTCTTTCTTTCTTTCTTTCTTTCTTTCTTTTTCTTTCTTTCTTTTGTATTTTAGGGAAGCGTCTACAGGGTAGTCAGGGTCTCATACTAGATTGGACTCGTAGTGATCTGCCTAATTACAGCCTCCTCGCGCACCACCATGCCCAGACTCAACTGCCATTTCAGTGCACCCCAGGGGCACTGCCGGCAGAGCAAGCCTGGGGATTGAACTCCTGGCCCCTGCTTGCAGGTGCGTGCGTGCGTGCTTGCTTGCTTGCTTGCTTGCTTGCTTTCTTTCTTTCTTTCTTTCTTTCTTTCTTTCTTTCTTTCTTTCTTTCTTTCAAAACTGAGTATTGAACTCAAGTCATCTGGCAAGCGCTTATTCTACTGAGCTATCTCCCCAGCAGATGCTTTAATCTGCTGAACTATTTGGACAGCCCTTGTCTTAATTTATTTAATCTCCTTCACGATCTAAGAGTTGGGACTCATGTATCTCACATTTCCTGATATGGAACTGAGAGAGATTAAATGACTTTCCCGAAGTCCCAGAGCATGCAGTGATGCAAACGCAAGCAACCTGGCCCCAAGCCCTTGCTCTGAATCGCCACACGCACCTGTCTCTGACACACAATACACACACAAGCACGTCCCTTGTTTGGTGCCTTTCCATCTCAGCACATATGGAGCAGCCTTCTTCTTCCTAATGGAAACCTTCAGTGAGTAAACTATAAACTGTCCTGGGCTGCGAGTACGGCTCAGTGGTAGGACTCTTGTCTAGCATACATGCAGCTCCATTTCTAGCACCACGAAAATATAAAACAAGCCAGCTCTCTAATTGGTGAACTTTTATACTACTTTCCTTTTTCATTTGGGGGAAAATATATATAACATAAAACTGACCGTGTTAACCATGCTAAGTGTACAGCTCTGTAGCATTAAGTACATCATCCTGTCCAGCCCCAGTAGTCTCATTTTCCCTACTGAAACTCTGTACCCACCAAACACCTTCCCTGTTTCTCCCTACCCCACGCTTGGTGGCCATTAGTCTACCTTCTGTCTATGAAGTCAAATACACTAGGTACCTGATGTAACTGGAATCATAAAGAGTATATGTGTGTGTCCTATTATTGTCAGAACTATTATAAACCATGCTCCTGGGAATTTCACTCAAGATATCATTATGATATCTTTTTTTAATTAATTAATTTATTTATTTACTTATTTATTTTTGTATTATGGCTGGCTCAGCTTGCCCTGGGGCTGGGGCTGGCACAGCATGTGGTGCTGGGGATTGAACCGCGGTCCTTCCAGTTCCTAAGTTTTCCTAAGCAGGTGCTTTAGACTGCTGAACCATCTCACCAGCCCCTCATTATGATATCTTAAGCATTTTTTTAAAAAGAGTAAATTCTATAGGTGTCTCTGGCATGACGCAGAACAGAGCAATGGTTCTTCTTAGGAGGGGAACTGGGCAACTGGGACACAGGGTAAAGGGAGACTTCTTTTTCTATTTTCTGTTCTTTCTTTACCTCTAAAATTTTATATGTTGTTTATATATCACCTACTCAAATATAATTATTAAAAAAATTACAGGTAGGGGTAGGGAGTGGTTCTGTAGTACAGTACTTTTCTAGCATGTGTGAGGCCCTGGGTTCTATCCTCAGCACTGAAAAAGGGTGAAAAAATAACCACTAGAAAAATAGAAAGAGCTAGGTATGATGGCCCATTCTGTAATCCCAGCACTCAGGAAGCTAAGGCAGGAAGACTGCCTCCAGTTCAAGGCCATCTTAGACTACATGGTGAGTTTGAGTCTAGCCTGGACTATATAGCAAACCCCTATCTCAAAAAACTAAAAATAAAAATAAGGTGCTTAACATTCAAGCACAAAAGTGACCCCTATTACTCACGACATTCACTGTCCAATAAAACCTGTCATCTTCATTGTCAGAGAATGGCAGCTGGAGGTGACTGGTCTGCTACCTTACATCTTCCTGACTTCTTTGCAGTTCAGCTTGTCCAAGAGACTGGGCCCAGCCTAGCACAGGAGGGAAAGGGAGATGTGCCTTTTCCATGGGTGCCTTCCTTCCTTTCCATGCTTCTTGTCCCCGCCTGCAGGCCTGAGCAAGGATGTGGCCATGCAGATAATTCATCACCCAAGAAGACAGTGGAGATGTGTGGTGGAAGGAGCCTTGGCCCCTGCATGATCCTGCAGAGCCCAGCCACTTCGCCACTGCACCGAAGCTTAGAAATAAGCTTATATTACACTTTGGTATCTTTTTATTACAGCACGTAGGATAACTCCCACTAGTATAAGGCTTTTGCAGTCATATGAAATTGCCTCTCATAATATGAGCAAAGGCTTTCCAGGGACAAAAGGAACAGGTAGAAGCCAACATAGATTCTAAGGCTCTTTCGGGTGGGGGTGGGGGCTGTAATGCTGGGAATTGAACTTAACGTCCTCACACTGAGCTACATCTGTGTCCCTATTTAAAATTTTGAGACAGAGTCATGATAAGTTGCTGTATTGCCCAGGCTGGGCTTGAACTTGCAGTCTTTTTTTTTTTTTTTTTTTAAAGCAATTCATCTTTTTAAAATTTTATTTATTTATTTATTTTTTATATTATGGTTGGCTTAGCCTGCCCTGGCTGGTGCAGCACGTGCTGCCAGGGTTCAAACCATGGTGTTGGGCCGAGGAGATAACTCAGCAGAATAAGCACTTGCCTGGCAAGCACAGGGTCCTGAGTTCAATCCCCAGTACCAGGAAAAAAAAACAAAAACTAAAACAAAAAAACTGCGGTATCTGAGGTTGCCTATGCGTGCCTAGGCAAGTGCTTTAGACCACTGAGCCATCTCACAGGCCCCTGAACTTGCAGTCTTCTTGCCTAAGCTTCCTAGAGTGCTAGGATTACAGATTTGAGCTTCCATGCCCACTTCTAAGGTGCTTCTTGTGGCATCTGGCAGTGTTTTAGCCTCAGTACACTGAGAAAGAGGAAAGAAAGATCTCTATTTGCAAAGAAAACTCTTTAGTCCTGATCTGATCTTGCCTGGGGGCTCCTCTCATTCAGGCTGTAGACTACAGTCAGGGTCACACACCTGGCTCAGCCACCCACTGATTTGCCTGACTTTTCTGAACATGTCACTTCACATCTTAGCTATGCATGGTTTAAAAACAAATCAGGCAGGAGGTGGAGCGAGTCTGTCCAGGGTCCTTTCCTGTCCTACAGTTCACAGTGCCAGGACCTGGGTAAGGACACAAGTCCCACTTCTCGGATCTGGGCTTTCCCCTGCCACCTGCTGGACCCACAAGTTAAGTGCTAGATGTAGAAATGGCAGCCAGCACTGACCACAGGGACATTCTGTGGAAGGCCAACTGCGAAGCAGTATGTGGGCCACGCACACTGTGAATCTAGGCCAGGGAGCCCTCAGCATGGTGTCCACCCATGGCTCACAGAAATTTACCTTCTTCAAACTGCCATCCCTAACTGTGATCTGCAATCATCTGGCCTCAGCCCAGCTCCCTCTGTGCCTCTGGCTGAACGGGTAAGAGCGCAGCCCTGATCCCTTGGGACTGACCGGCTCCAGAGACACACCAGGGTAAACATGTGACTTTGGACTTAGCTTGATTTCCCAACTTGGGGAATGAGGGCAGAGTCCTCGGGAGGCTGCAGCAGTACAGAAGTCTGTTAATTTCAGGAATAGCAGTGTCTCAGCTGAGCAGCCCTCTGAACTCTGAATCTGTGTAGAGACCAAGATTAGGGCCAGTGATGGATCCCACCTGCTTCTAGGCACGCAGGACACCCAGAGAAAGAACCGCTGCCCAGGCTCCGCCCTCCGTCTGGCTCTCTCTGCTTCCCCTCTGCCTTCTTCCAAGCTGCTTCTCCCAACTTCCTAAGGCAGCAAAGACAGCCTATTTAAAACAACCTCCAGAAGGTAATTAAACAGAGCCTGAAGGGGATCCTTCTGTAAGGCAAAGGATGCCTCTGTCAAACAAACAAAAAGAACTTCTAATTTATCATTTGGGCCAATCACATTATGCTTCACCATTAATTTTGTTGCCTTGGTAACTCTCAGGTAATTTGTAGATGGAAATCTATTGGGGTGAAGGTACCCCATTTCTAAAGACACACGAAAGAAGAGAGACCCTCCATCAGCTTCGGCATTCTACTCCCTATCCACATGGCTTCTCTCTTTTGAGAGAACAAACCCGAGAGTTGAATGGAGTTTGAGTTCTAGATCTCCCACTTGCTGGCCATGTGATTCAGGTTGATTTACTCCTTCTGGGAATCTGCTTCCTAATTTGTAACATGAGGACAATGAATATTTACTTTCAAGGTTATCATTGCAATGGATACTTCATTTATTCAGTGAATAAATGCAGTGGTATCTCGGTTTGTGATCTTAATTTGTTTCACGATTTTAGGGATGACTGTGTGTTTGTGTGGGGAAGATGGCCCTGATCATGTTTGTCATCTAACGTGGAGATCGTGAACAGAGGCAAAATTGTGCAAAATGCTTTTGCTCATTAACTAAATTGTTTGTAGGTTTCGTCAGATAGTTCAGCAAACTAAAGTACCTGCTTAGGCTAGAAGAGGGACAGATCCTTGGCCTCCAGTGTGCTGTGCTGGCTCTGCCCCCCAGGGCCTGCCGAGAAGTGGACTGAGACTGGGCATGGTGGTACGCACCTGTAATCCCAGCACTTGGGAGGCTGAAAATAGGAGGGTCACTACAAGTCCGATCCATGTAGTGAGACCCTGTAGACTCTGTACTAAATACATAAAAATAAATAGTTTGCAAACAGAAGTGCTTGAGAACCAAGGTATTACTACTGTATTTACTGAGCATCTACTATGTGCCAAATATTGCTGTAGGTGCTGTAAGGATACATCGGTGGTGTAAAAAACAAACAGTCTGATATTATGGAACTCATAGGCTAGGATAAGGACAGAAAATAAGAAATAAAAAAAAGTAAATTCTAGGGGGGCTGGGGAGATACCTCTGTGGCACAAGTGCCTGTCTGGCAAGTGCAAGGTCATGAGTTCAAACCCCAGTCCCGCCAAAAAAAAAAAGTAAATTCTCTTGAATGTTAGGAGATTAATGCTTCACAAAACAAGGGAAAGTAGGACAGACTAAGAGAATAGGGGTATGGGGTAGAAGTTATAGCAATAAGGTGGTCAGGGTGGGTCTCAGAGATGAAGCTGGAGAAAACATTCAAGGAAGGGGTGAGCTATGCGGAGACAGCAGATGGCACGCTGCTCCGGCAGACAGAGCAGCAGCGGGGGGCCGATCTGGCTTGTCTGAGAGAGAGCACTGAGGCCAGTGTGAGCACAGGGGACTGCAAAAGGGCAGAGTGTAGGAGACAAGCTCAGAGGGGACTGTGGACTCTGCAGGCCATGTTTAGGACTGTGGCTTTTACTTTGAGTGGACATGGGTGACACTACAAGGTCCCTACTAGAACAGAGGCTTCCATCTAAGGTGAGTTTGCACCAGGTGACATTTGGTAACATCAGAGACTTTTTTGATTGTTGTATGGGAGGAAGCGGTGCTACAGGCATCTGATAAGTAGAAACCAGGGATGAAACTAAACAACCTACAAGGCACAGGCTAGCCCTACAACAAGGAACTATTCAGCTTCCAAGGTCAACTGTCCCCCGGGCTGAGAAACCCTGGGGCAGAGGAATAAATAGTACAAAATATGTTTTCACACATCACTCTGACTGCTTCACTGAGAATGGATGTAGGGGTCAGGGAGAAGGCAGAGCCCAGCAGGGACCCAGTACCGCAGCCCAGAAGAAAGATGCACCCATAGCACCCAGCACTCTGTACAGCAGGATATGCCTCCACGAACACGGGTCACTTGCTTGCTTGTGCTGATGGTGGGGGGCCATGCTGGGTTGGCTAGGGAGGCAAAGTGCTACTCAGATTCCCAGTTCCTGAGGCTCTGGGGAGAAACACCAGAGTCTACTTTGCCGTCCCCTCAGCTAGCTTTGACAAACCTGCTGACACCCATAGAAGATCTAGGGTGCAAGTAATTTTAAGCCTCCTGTGTCCGCTCTGCTATTTTCAGCAGTGCCCAAACATGACTGACCCATTTCCTTGCTGCCAGAGGAGGAGACCTCAGGATCTCTTACAATCCAGCTGCACTCTCTTCTTGGCAAGCCTGTGACAGACATCATCCTACTCGCTATCCCCCAGCTGCCAGTGTGCTGCGCTGTGTGCAGAGCAGGACTTCCCAGGGGCTGTATGGCTCCATGAGGGATGATGGCAGAGGCCCCACTCGGGAGCCTACACGATTTCCCAGAGACCAGCTCACGGCACTCCGATTACTCCAGTAGCTTCCAGGGAGCTCTCTGTAATGGCCCGTCCTCTTCCAGAGCACCCACCAGCACTGCCATCCGGCTAATGCTCCCACCCCCCCACTTGCACATCACTCCCTTGCTCAAGAGCTTGCAGGAGCTGCTTCTTGTCCCATGTGACACACCCAGTAGCTCCACTTGCTTTACAAACACTTTCACAATCTGCCCTATGACTTTCTATCTCTCAGCTTCTACCATTGTCTCTATGTCTGTCCCCTTTTTTCTATATGTCTCTCCACTCCATTCTGCTTCTCAGCCATTGTTCATAATTTATAAGGAATATCAGTCCTACTGGGTCAGGCCCACTGGTGATTCCCCTTCCACACATTCTTCCTATGTGACTTCCCAGAGCCTCAGCTTTGAACTCAGGTATGACGGCACAAGCCTACAATCCCAGCATTAGGGAGGCCGACAAAGGTAGATTATCATAAAATTGAGATGAGCCTGGGCTACAAAGTGAGCTCAAGGCCAGGCTGAACTGCATAGTGAGACCCTGTCTCAAAAAGTTCAAAAGTAAGCAAATAAAATAAAATGGAGCTGATATAGGTACCTGTTGTTTGGTTTATAACTAGATGTCCCCTAAGAGCTTCATGTGCTCATGGGGCTTTGGGAAGATACTGGACCATGGGCCACAAGGGTTGACCTGCTGTTAGGAAGACACATCTGGTTGAGGGAAGTGAACTGCTAGCGGTGTGCGCTGTAAGGATAAATCTGCCTCCCGCTCTCTTCTTCTCTCTGCTTTCTGGCTGCCATGATGTGAGTGAGCAGCTTTCTGCTGTTTCCTCTTTCAAACCAGCTGGCCATGAACTGAAATATGAACCAAAATAAGCTTAGCTTCCCTGAAGTTGTAGGTGTCAGGTGTTTGTCCCAGCAATGAGGCAGGCGACTAAGGCACCTACCAGATAGGTTTCTATGAGGAGGAATTGAGATGCTATGCATAAAACACTAGTACTTAGTGTGCTGCCTGGCACGTGGCAACATGGAGTGGCGGTAGCTCACCATGGTGGGGGCCTTGCATATTTTATTAACCCTCGTCCATGTCAAACTACAGCAACAAAGCTCCCATAGATATGTAGCAGCAGAGGGAGGTCACAGTGAAAATCTAGAAACTTTGTCAGTTATGCCTATAATTGCATTTTTTCTTTACTATGGCTTTGTTACTTAATTGAGGGCTCCTCATTAGGATTCATAACACATTAAAATTCTACTTTCTGAACCCAAATAATACACTCTATTTATTCTTATTTTAACCTCAAGGCTCACTATTCATGGGTGTAGCAACTGCTCAGTAAGGTTAATGGTCTGTGGAGGTGATATCAGCTGCATACAAAGGAAAACCCACAGCACAACCATCGGGAGTAAAGAAACAGCAGACACACTTGTGTATACCCGCTGGAGAGGTGCTATAACTGGAGGGCAGCTTCAATGAAAAGAAGAGTGGAAGACAGCACACACAAGCTACGTGCTACTGCTGAGAACAGCAGAACAGGCACGCAGGCAACAGGGATACCCGGAGGAGTCTGTAGGATTCTGAGCCACACATCTCCAAAAGGACAATGGTGCAGCACAGCACAGACACAAACTGAGCTATCATCCACTGTAAGACCAAGAACTGCCCTGGGCCACTTCACATGTGCTTGGCCATAGACAGCCTGGGCTAGGAACCAGGGCTCTCCTTAATTCTAGATACATGCGATCTTTAATTGTGATATGTCAACTTGAGTGGATTAAGAAATGCCTAGTGGATTCATGGAGCACAGTTCTGGGTGTATCTGTGGGTGACTGACATGTGGGCCACAGACTGAGGAGGAAAGACCCAGGATATGTGTGGCACCAACAAACAGGCTTGCAACCTGAAGAGAATAAAAAGGGAAAGAAAGAACTTTTCCTTTTGCTTCTTTGGAGGGGCTCCAGTCTTCACCATTGCCTTCAGCCATTCATCTCCAGTTACTTCATGTTTCCAGCACACAACCTTGAGCTCTTTAGTGAAGACTCTGGCTTTTCAATGCAGAGTCACTGTGGGATCCGCAGTAAGCATGAGGCCTTCAGCATTTGTCAGGATCCTCAATCTCTCTGGTGTGCAGAGGGTCATTTTGCAATCTTCCACCCTAGATTCCACATTTCATTGTAAACTGACTTAATAAATCCTTTATATAGTCCTCCTAACTGATACAGGTTTTAGTACCAGAAGTGGTTCTAGAGTAACAGAATTGCAAAGACAAATTTCTTTTATTACATTAGTGGTTCATGGTGTTGGCCCTCTAATTTGATAAGAGCTACAGTTGCCATAGACTCACCTTCTGATAATATAGAGAATACTAACAGTCTGTGGTGTGAACTTTTTAAAGTCATATGAAATCTTGGCATGGTGTCACATGTCTATAATCCCAGCACTCAGGAGGCTGAGGCAGGGGGATAAATATGAGCTTAAGGCTAGCCTAGGCTATGTAATAAGTTCAAGGCCAGCCTGAACCACATAATGAGACTGTTTCAAATAAATAAACAAATAAACAAACAAAAAGAAAAATCATGCATAATATAGATCCATTTGATTATTCTAAATTATCACGTGCAAGATGCAAGAAATTGAGTGACTCTAATTACAATATTTTAGAATATTTTTGGAACAATGGAAAAATATAACAATGCTGGTTGGTTGCTCCTAGAATTTCTAGAAAAATCCTGAGTTCTAGACATGCATAAAAATGTAAAGTCTTCCAAATATTAAGGCAAACTAATAAAGGAAAATAAAAAGCTCAAATACTCGAATTCCAGCTCCAGAGATGCATAAAAAATATAAAATCTTTTCAATGTGTCTTAGTGATGAGGAAAGTGATCAAGACTGATTTTGGTACCAGAAGTGGAGTTATTGGTAGGACTATACTTGACCATGTGGTTCAGATGCCTTTGGAACTGATTCATGGGAGGAGTTTGGAAAGGTTTGGAAATACCAACTAAAGAAACCCTAGACATCTATGAGCCAGAACTGATGGATGATTCTGGTTGGAGCTCTGAAAAGTATAATGTGGATAGAATGCAGATAATAAAGATCAGGCTCAGGAAGTTTCAGTTAGAAGTAACAACTCCACTGGCAATTGTACTTGAGACCATATATTTAAGCTCTGTGAGAACATTTGCCTACAATTTGCTTCTGTCCTGAGACTTTGTAGAAGACTGAAATTAAGAACAAAGGACTAATGAAAAGTTTTCAGTTCTTTCAGAAAGAAGTGCCTACAAAGATGGAACAGAAGAGAGCTTGGTTGCTGAAAAGATTAGCATTAAAAAGAAGTCAAAGGGACTGGCAAGATAGCTCAGTGGACTAAGCCCCTGCTTAGGCAAGCACAGGGACCACAGTTTGATCCCTGTACCACATGCTGTGCTGGCCATACTCCTAGGCACACTGAGCCAGCCACTGATACTGGGTGTGGTAGCTCATGCCTGTAATCCCAGCACTGGGGAAGCTGAAAACAGGGGGATCACTATGACTCCAAGTCGTCTAGTGAGATCCTGTACCAAATTTATATATATATAAAAAAGCCAAGTACTATAGATTAGGACAACATAAAAAAAAAAAAAATGCCTTTTGGGCTGTGAGGAACCAGCAAGGTCCCACCCTTTGCAGGTTCAAATCTGTAAGATTTAAAGGCTTTGCTTTGAGAAAAGAGCCATGGGGTGTCATGCTACAGAATGATAGCTACCAGAAATTGTTCCCTGGGATTCACTTCATAGCCCTCAGTCGCTGAAGTAGTCAAAGATCTCTACAGCCATGATACGAGGGAACTTGACATTGCTCAAGCTGGTGGCAGACCTTGAGATCATCAAAGTCTGGTGCTGGTTTTACAGGGATGTAGAATATGAGCTGTGGAGTCAGGAAGGCGTCCACTCAAGAAGAAGGCCAGGGAGGCCAGACAATGTGCTCCTGAGAGGCTGGTGTGTGAAGCAGTGAGAGAGAAGCTTAAAGTACAGTGGAGAAAGCTGGAAACGCCAAAGCATGGCATCTTGAAGTGAGCAAAATCAGCCCAAGGGAAAAGCCACAGGGACTACTGCCACTGGCAATTCCACTGCAGTGGGACCACCAAGTTCTCTGTGGTTCACATCTTACTGCCACAACTTGTCCTCAGTGCTGGACAGAAAGCTAAAGGATTCCATGTTCTGCTGAGTTTTGGTTTTGCTTTGATCCCATTTCTTTCTATCCCCGTTTTCCTTCATTTTGGAATGAGAATGCTTACTTTATGCAATTGTATGTCAGCACTGCTTAACTTTCTTTTTCTCCTTCCTATTTTAATTTTTTTAAGACAGGACCCCATAATGTTGTCCAGGCTGGCCTCAAACTTACAGTGATCCTCTTGCCTTCTTCTGAAGTCTAGGTGAAACACTCCCTGACTCCACAAACTTTATTTTTATAAAGAGGGGCTCATAGCTAAGAGTTTGCCTTAAGTCTCAGAGGAGATTTTGGATTTGAGCTTTTCAAAAGTACTGAAATTACTAGTATTATGATAACTTTTAGAGATTAATTAAATGCATTTTTCATAAAGAAATGGGCATGTATGTTTTGGGAGCCAAGGGTAAAATTTTATGGGTTATATCTAGTTGCCCCCTCCACAAAGCCTCATATTATCATAGGCAGGGCTTTTGATTATGGGGATTAATAGCTAGCTTGCCATTAGGAGAGGGGTGAAGTTGGAATGTGTGGGTAGATGTGGGTGTGGCCTGGATGCATCTCCCTTTCTGGCTCCTCCCTTGACTCTCTGCTTCCTCTGCCTCTTGATGCTACCAGATGAGCAGCTTTCCTTCTCCCAGACCCTCCCACCATGCCATTCTGCCACAGAGCCTGACAACTATGGAATGAAATTACTACAAACCACGAACCAATATAAACATTTCCCCTTTAAACTGCAGGTGTTGGGCATTGTGTCTCAGTGATAAGACAATAATCAAGACAACATACCATCCCTGTCCCCTCTGCTCCTATGTCTGTAGAGGCCATAGTCAGGGACACACTGTGAGAGCCATGCCGACCCAAACACTCAACCTCTGCAGAGTCCCAGGAGGGAGGAGGAGGGAGAGGGAAGATCTGCTTCCAGGCTCACACCTCAGCACTGCCACCCAGCCACCAGATGGACCTTGCAGGCATCACCATCAGAAGCCAGAATGGAGAAGCACAGCTCATGCCAAGCTGTCTCCAGGTCCCCTCCTCCCGTTCCCTCAGGCGCACAGGGGCTTTCAGGATAGAAAACAAAGAGGCCTGGGAAACAGAACAGGCAGCTTTAAGCCGGTGAAGAAAGCAAATAGGGGAAATGTGACCTTATTCCTCAATCTCTGAGAGCTAAAAGAGGTCCGAAGAGGCCAAACTCAGCAAGAATGAGACAGAGGACAGCTGGGGTTAGGAGTAGACAAGGGGTCAGAAAGAGCTTCGGCAGTGGTGAGGGGACCCACCCCCACAGGTAGAAGAGAACATTTGAGGGTCCGAAGACTTCTTCTGACTATCAAGGTCAGGTCATGCAGGCCCTTCAATGCCAGTGGCCAGAAGGAAGGACCCCTGCTCGGGCATGAGACTGTGGCCTCCTTCCTTATGATGTTATGCTATGACCCAGCAGGCAGTGTGCTCACTGCCCTGCCCTATTTTTTGTTGTTCTCTAGGGTCCTCAAAGGACACCTGGCCAAGGTGCTGTACCCCCTTGACTTTCTTCCACCCATCCACACGGCTGTCTCACCTGTGCCTCTCCGCCTGACCCTGTCCTGCCCCAGTCCCCGGGGCTGCCAGCGCTCTTCTCTTCCCTCACATCTCAGAAATCCTTTCCAGATGCTGGAAGCTGGCTAAGTTGCTGCTCATGCTGCTCTCTGCTGTGCTGTGTGTCTTTACTGTCACCGTGCTTTCTGGGGTCTATGATGGAAAGGCTCACCCAGCTTCTTCCTTGCTCTTTCCCCCAAGTCCTAGCCTCACATTGGCCTGTAGTGAGGGGACAGAAGAGAAAAGGCAAGATGCTCTTAGTGACAGCCTAGGATGCCTCATATTGGATTAGTATTAGTTTCCAGAATAAAATGAAATTATTAAAGAAATAGAACAAAGATTTGTACAGAACTAAAGGACATAAGTCTTCAGATTGAAAGAGGCCACCAAGAATCTAAAATACTGAATTACAAAAGACGTAGCACTTACAAAATGTATTTGGAAGAGTTAAAAAAAAAAACCTAAGGTTTATTGCAAGTGTTAATGTTTAACTGTTTGACTAATCTTACATATCTATATCAATCTAAACAGATTTGATGATGAACATATATAATACAACCATTATTAAATTTTTCTTGTTTTGAAAATCCTGTGGTATATGTATTCTTGCTTGTTACTGTTTTCCTATCTTTGTTTCTGCTATTTTTACTCTTTAAAATAAAATTTTAAAAAAATCAAATGAGAATTTAAAAAAAAGACATAGCACTAAATAATTTTTATTTTTTTATTTTTTATTCGTATTTTTATTTTTGCAGGACTGGGGTTTGAACTCATGACCCTGCACTTGCCAGGCAGGCACTTGTGCCATGGAGCTAGCTCCCCAGCCTCCATTAAATAATTTTTAGAAATAATTTTACAGACAAAAAGATCATAAATATTTCCAAAAAGAAAAACAAAGTCTACCTGTAAAACCTCTGGAATGAAATGGCATCAGATTTTTTTAAATGTTATTTATTGACTGACTGATTGATTGGTTATTGAGACAGGGTCCAGGCTGGAACTGCCTCAGCCTCCTGAGTGCTGGGATTATAGACGTGTACTACCACGTAAAACCAGGTAAATTTTTTTTTTAAGGAGAGGGTCTCATTATGTGCCTAGACTGGTCTTGAACACCTGACTCACATGATCCTCCTCCCTCAGTTTCCAAAGCCCCTGAGATTAAGCATTCACCATCACACCAGGCTGGCATCTAAGTTTTCAAAAGTTTTCTTGGAGCTCAGAAGAAAATAAAGCAGCAGTCTTCAAAATTTGAAAAAATGATTGTCAACCTCTAATTTTGTCCTCACCCAAACTGCCAATTAAAGCTGAGTACAGAATTACAATTTTTCAGATACAAAGAACTCAAATGTTCTTCCCATTTATGCTTTTCAGAAGCTACTAGAATAAATGTTCCACCAAAGCTATGATATACGTCAAGAAAAAGAAAGATCTGCTGGGAGCTGTGGTGTGTGCCTGTAATTCCAGTCAGTACTCAGGAGCCGGAGGTATGAGGAACGAAAGTTTAGGCCAGGGTTAAAAAGTACACAGTGACAGTGCACGGCCTGAACTATATAGCAAGTCTCTCTCTATCTCTCTGTCTCTTCTCTCTGTCTCTGTCACTCTCTCTCTGTCACACACACACACACACACACACACACACACACACACACACCTAGAACTAGTAAAAAGTGGGCCCCAGAAAAAAAAAACTCTGGGTGGAGATTATGGAACAGAAAGAGAAGTCTTCAGTTGATGAGGCTCTAAAAATACAGGAAGACTGCTAGAGAATACAGCACAAGTTAGAGATGATACCGAGGAAGCTACACCAATGGATGAAATGCGACAAGTATAAACTCCAGGCAAAACATAAAGTTAAAAGGGAGAAGAAACAGAATTATGACACAACCAGCTTGACATTGTAGGAAAAGTTATTTATGTAATTATAATAACATGAATACTGAGTTATAAATCTTCAAACAATGGTAACCATTCTGGGAAGGATTGAAGTGTACCTGAAAGGGTGGTTAGGAAAAGAGCTAAATCGCCAGCTACCATAAGAGATGGTAGTTCTTTCTGCAAAAGAACTGATGGAGAAATAGCAGTACAGTTAGGTGTGTTAGTGTGAAAAACAGGGTTCTATCTGAGATACATCCGAAAGCGCTTGCTTCTAAGGAACAGCAAAGGGCATTGGACTGGGGTGGGCTGCATTCCATTTCCCCTTAGGTGCATTTTAGCCCTACTGGGCTTTTGGAACTATCTACATGCTTTATACATACTTTGAAAAACACATTAATGTTTTAAATTTTGAAATAAAGTTTATGGACAAAAAGAAAAATTTGGGCATATTGGCCATCAAACCATAATCCTTAAAGCTATCCTTCCTTCCCCTCCACACCTGCCTATGCCCATCTTCAACAGAGTTACCTGTTCATTGGTGACCCCAGGGCGCAGGGTCCCATGCTTGTAGTCCTCCAGCAGCTGTACAGCCTCTCTGAGACGTCTCTGTAGAGAGAAAGGAAACTTTGTGGGTCATGGATCCAGGGCTCCTGAAAACTGCTCCCCAGTGGGACTACATATCAGCAGCAATCAAAGCCACAATCTTAGGGCCCGGCAGATAGCTCAGCAGACTAAAGTGCCTGCTTAGGCAGAATGCAGTGGCCGGCCAGGTTCGATCCTCAGCGTGCCCTGCTGGCCCTGCCCCCAGGGTGCACTGAGACAGAGACTGAAACTGGGCATGGTAGTGCATGTCTGTAATCCCAGCACTTGCGAGGTTGAAAACAGGAGAATCACTACGAGTCTGATCTACATAGTGAGACCCTGCAGACCCTGCATTAAATACAAAAAAAAAAAAAAAAGAGCCACAATCCTCAGCCCTCAGCTCATGGGACACATACAGAACAATAGGAAGGTGACCACCTAGATCCCCTTCCACAGAGAAATGGCTGGCAGCAATGGCATAAAAATACTATGGAACACTACTGGACAGTAAAGGCAGTAAAGGGTGCAGGTGTGCTCAGTGGTGGAGCACTCATCTAGCCTGTGAGAGCCCTGGATTGTATCCTAGCACCACACACACACACACACACACACACACACACACACACACAGAGTGAAGCCATTTGTTCTACCAAACAAGCAAAATGCACTCACACATATAAAACATTTTCTAGGACAATAGCTATAGGTATAAATGTATCCAAAGGCCTAGAGGAGACCCACCAAACTAATAAGAAGGTTACTGCGAGGGAGGAAGAAAGGGCCCAGACTTCTTACAAAGAGGCACATTGTAACATGCATTAGAGGTTTACTTAGCCTTTCTCCTATTAGTTACTTCAGTTGGGGGCCGTGTGACTAATGCTGAAATCAACTTTATTACACAAGTGTGTTGGTGTACAAATGATACCTTCTATCAATATTGCTGTCCCTTTAACTTATAAGATTTATAACATCACACAACTCTACCCTTTCTTCCCCTTTCTGTTATTACAGCCATGTATACTTCAGGAGGTAAGTCTCTATCGGTATTTTTAAAATGCTAAAAAGAAATCACAAAAGTATGTGTAAATATATTCTCATAAAAACTTTTAATATAATTATTATTATTATTATTATTATTAATGAATTTGGTACAGGGTCTCACCTACTATGAATGAAGCTCAGATTTGTAGTGATCCTCCTGTTTTCAGCCTCCCCAGGGCTGGGATTATAGGCGTGCACCACCATACCCTGACTCAGTCGCAGGCTCAATGTGCCCAAGGGTGGGGCTAGCAGGGTATGCAGTACTGGGGATTGAACCCTGGTCCCTGTGCTTGCCTAAGCAGGTGCTTAGTCCCCAGAGTTATCTTGCCAGTCCTCAATATTACAATTAAAGTTCCTCCTGAAAGTTTGGGCCCTTTCTTAGACAGTGCCCCCCTACAAATATGATAGTTCCTTATAGTAAAACTTTGGTAAAACCTTTAGAACTATAAAACTTCATCAAGCTATCTATACTCAGGAGTCATGATCAAAGATAGTGTTTAAAATTTAAACATTTATTACATTAAAAAATACATTGCTGTTAATCCCCCCTCACTTCAAACACATTACTCTCATTGTTGCTGATACTTTTTTCTTCTTTTTTTTGAGATAAGTCTCTCTGTAACTCAGGCTAGCCTTGAACTCTCTCTGCTGCCAAGGCTGTCCTCGAACTTGTGGCAATCCTCCCACCTCAGCATCCTGCGTGGTAACAGGAGTGTGCTCCCAGAACTCGCTTTGTGCTTGCCACCTTCTGGAACATTTCTGGAAGTCCCCTTTCAGGAATGTCTTCATAAGGTGTGATCACATATACAGTGGGCATTGCTGACCAGTACCAGCAAACAGAAAGGCAGGCCTGCACCCACGCTGCAGGGTGCGCTCGCCCACCTATTCTCCAGGCCAGGCACTGGGAAGCTTCGGGCTCCTCCCCAAATTCAAAATGACTACAAAAGGCAAAAGTTTCGAATTGATTCAGAGCATCGAGGCAGCCATAATAGTGTAACTAGAGACCCTCATGAAAAAGGGCTTGCAGCACAGCTTCAGACAGCGGCACGAGGCTTTCGCTCTCAAGTAAATGGTTGGTTTACAAGAAAACAAACAAAGGGCATTAAATGAGAGGAAGAGACTGGGAAAAATCCCAAAGGATGGACAGGCTAAAATTTGGTACATGCTTATATTTCTAAATATCTGTGTAAAAATGTGTAACTGCTTTTATCACATTCCATAGAGATTTATTAGAATATCAATGATTGATGGAAAATACCAATTCCAAGTTAGGTCTAAGATATTTGATATTCAGAAAGACAGTGATAGTAAGCTCAAGCACCCATGTTTTAGAGTAACAGTATCACTAAGCTTTTCTTCTGGAGGACTAAGAATATAAGTTTACAGACCAAAAATTAGAGAAATAAAACAAGGGCTATAAGGATAGCCAACATTTTGGCTCTAGCCCTTCAAAGTCAGTGAGGACTCAGGACAGAACAGAACCTGTGCTGTAATATCCTATAATTCAGTGGTTTCCCAAATTTTCTGTTCAAGGAGACTAAGGGATCACAGAGAAAAGGGATTGAAGGTAAATAGTGTGCCTAAGAGAGTACCTGGAGAGAATAGCGCACCTGGAGAGAAAACATTCTCTCGGGCTCTCACAGAGAGCAAACTGGTCAAGCAATGGCCGTGACTCATCCAGATGGCTGACAGTGACAACAGTGCTACAAAGCACTGTACGTGGTTCCAAAGTAAATCCTGAGGGGATTTGACTGATCTTGAGATACAAAAAATACATGTTTTGTTATACAGGTCTTGCTTTAACTTGCCCTTGGCCACCCAGCAGAAAAGCTTAAACATGACACGTAAGATGTAGTTTAGTAAACTGAGCTGTAAAAGGCTCTAATCAACAGCTTCCAACATTGCCAGTTTCGCCAGTAACACACCACAATTATGGAACATTTGACTACATATACAACTACCTTCTCTTAGATCAAAGAGAAGAAATCTATTGTACCAATAACCATTAGAAAATTTATCATGTCTACACCCTGTGCCCTGTATAACTACAGCAAGGACAACAATATGCATTGTTATCAATTATTGTGAATGTACTACTAACGTGTTTTGAAATGGTCACATTGTAATTTCTTATTAAAAGTAATAATAATAATAATAAAAAAAGAAGCAAGTGGCACGAAGGCTGGCCAAACAGCTCAACAGACTAAAGCGCCTGCTTTGGCAGAGCACAAAGGCCACAGTTTGATCTCTGGCGTGCAGTGCCAAGCCGGCCCCAGCCCCAGCCCCGCTCCCATGGCACTCTGAGACAGAGACTGAGATTGGGCATAGTGGTGCACGCCTGTAATCCCAATGCTTGAGAAACTGAAAATAGGGGGATCACTATGAGTTCTATCTACATAGTGAGACCCTGTAGTCCCTGTACTAAAATACATTTAAATAGTAATAGTAATAATAATAATAATAGGAAGAAGAAGGAGAAGGAGAAGGAGAAGGAGAAGGAGAAGAAGAAGAAGAAGAAGAAGAAGAAGAAGAAGAAGAAGAAGAAGAAGAAGAAGAAGAAGAAGAAGAAGAAGAAGAGGAGGAGGAGGAGGAAGAAAAAGTGGTACAAAGGATAGGATTAACGTGCTCAGGCTGAGAGGGGTATTATAAGTAGGATCAATGATAATGTCTTATACTATAATAAATCCTTTTTGTTGGTGCTTTAAACAATTTACTTAACTGAAATGGACTTATATTTGTTTCTGAAGTGACTTCCATTTATTTGGATACATCTTTTCCCCATGGTGATTTACAGGATCTTCAAGCCAACAGAAATATTTTATAAATATTTGAATATTTGTGTATACACCTGCACAATATCTCAGCAATACTTTTCAGCAAGAAAAACACTCGAAGAGTAAAGACCAGACGCAATTACTAACTACGGTGAAAAATCTGCTGAAATATTTTTGAGGTAAGAAGGAACCACATACCTCTTCAACTAAGAAAATCATCCTTATAACACAGGAAGATTTTATTTTTATATAGGACCTAGAACACTTAAGTTGCCAATTAGGTGCTGAATGGCAGAGCAACATCCCGGTTCATGCCATGAATTCATAGGGTATGGGCTTCAACAGCTCAGGTTCCTTCCCACTGGTCCTCACAAAGTGTGATTCTCTGGGAGGGGCGGGCTGGCGTTTCAGTTGAACCCAGGTACCTTTCTCTTTGGCTTCTTTCTTTTTCTGATCATTTTCCTTGACACATTTCAGGAAGCCATCAGTTATCACAACTTTTTGAGTGTTTAATATGCTCAATATGCACTTTAATCCTCTTGGCAAGTATCTTGCCCTTCACTTGCTTGTTTATAACAATGCCAACAGCATGCTGGGTAATGCTGTAGACTCTTCCTGTTTTGCCATAGTAACATTTGTGAGGCATTCCTTTTTGCACAGTACCCATTCCCTTGATGTCTACAATATCACCCTTTTTGTAGATTCACATGTGTGTGGCCAAATGAACCACTCTTGCTTTCTAAAAGGCCTAGAGAACATATACCGGGTTCCTCTTCTCTTGCTCTTTGTGTTAGTCATTTTGACAAATTATTGGAAGACAGCGGTTCTGGCTGAAAGGCTATACTGTAATAAATCTTTAAAAAATTTAAATGGATTTTTAAAAATCACTGCTTGTATGTATCAAATATTCCAAAGAATTAAGAGGCACAGGCAGTTTATGTTGAAGTCCCAGATATCAGGGTGGTACACATTGGTGGAGAAGCCACCCTGTTGCTCTTTTGCCACAGCAATAAGGCTGGCTGGGACAGGAATATACAGACCTCAGCATAACCTGGTGAAGGAGTGAAGAAAGGAAGGAAGGAAGGAAGGAAGGAAGGAAGGAAGGAAGGAAGGAGAGAGGGAGGGATGAAGGAAGGAAAGGAAAAAGGAAGGGAAGAAGGAAGGAAGAAAGGAAAGAAAGAAGGAAGGGAAAAAGGAAGAAGGAAAGAGGGAAGGAGGGAGCAAGGAAGGAAGGAAGGAGGGAGGGAGGCAAAGAGGGAGGAAGGGGAAGCCTCGCAGGAAGGCGTCCTGCAGCACAAGGCTACCCTCGGTGAGGTAGCAGCCAGAATCACTGCCAACCACACAGACAACTGTGCCCCTCGCCCCTCAGGCCTGTGTGGGCAGCACCAGGGGCCAGTGCTGATCCCATGAGACCTGGTGGAACTGCAGGCAGAGAGGGCCAAAGCAGATCTTGTTGTGCTGAGGTCTGTATGTTCCTGTCCTAGCCAGTCTTGCTGCTGTGGTAAAAGAGCAACAGGGCGGCTTCTCCCCAATGCTTACCATCCTGATCTTTCTGCAGGCTGAAAACGACTGATTGTTCCCTTTCCAAGTTATGGATATCAGTTCCCTAATTCCAAAGAGTCTCTTCCTAGAACCTGTTTACAAAGTAGATAGAGCTCTGTGTGTGTGTGTGTGTGTGTGTCCTTTCTTTTAATTATATAAGCAATTTGTGCTATTTTTCTTTTTACAAAAAGGCAGAAGAAAATAGGAAAACACAGTCATTTTAAATCACCTGTAGTAAGATAACCACACAAAACTGAAGCTGATTTTCCTGCTAGATTCAACACATTTGTTGTTCAACAAAATTAGATGTGCTGATTGTTTTAACTTGATTATAGCCACACAAATAGTAAGTGGGCAATTTAGTGTCTGAACCCAAAGTTTAGTGCGATCCTCGTTCTGCACACTCTCTCCTACCCAACACCCCCAAACCCTCCTAGAGACATGGGAAGCTCCTCCCACCCAAGCCTGCTTCCTCCTGCTGCCTCAGCCTCTGTGGACCAGGACAATGCATGCTCTACTTTCCAACGCTGAATGTGAATGACCTCGTGTTCTCATTATTTCTCCCACTCCAGGGATTCTCCTGAGTTCCTATAACAACCTGGCCGGGCTCCATCTCATTCGCCATAGTCATCAAAGGGAGCCCTCCTGCCAAAGAAATAGGCTCAACACACTCTGATCTTGGCAAAGGGCGTGGGTGAGGGAGAACTAAGCCCAGAGTTCCTGGAGACTGACATGAGGTCCCAGGACTGAGGCAGAAAGCTAGAATGGCTGCTCTAGGTTGGCTTTGGGCTTCCTAAGCCTCTGTCCAGTTTGGGGGCTGTGGGATAGCCAAGGCCCCAGGCCATTTGTCTGGAGAAATCCCTGAGATTGGCTATTGTGGGGACTGAAAAAGGGACTCAGTTCATGGAGACTTGGGGGCTAAGAGGATCTCCCTGCTTTATACTTCCCTCCCACTGTTGTATTGTGGGGCTTGCCAGAAGGGCTTTAGAAGGGGGAGCACTGGAAAGTGGGTATGGGGTGAGCTTTGCTGGAAGCTTTTTCAACCAGGAACAAACCAGCAGGCAGCTCTTGAATGCAAAAATCGTAAGGGGCACAGCTGACCCAAAGAGGAAGCTGCGGGCCCTGACTAGAGCCCTGGATCTGGAGTATAATGGCGCACACTGCCACTTCCCAGGCCACCTTCCCTGCCAGCCTGCCTGCTACAGTGTCACCGTGAGAGCTTCTCCTCCTATTTGTCAGAGGCATTTGAACAGAAGAAAATCCCAGCTCTTTTAGACCTATCACAAGACAGCAAGGTGTAAGAGACGGAAGGAAGCAGAGAGACAGGTTTGGAGGTTACAGTGGCAGAGGGGAATGGGGACAGAGGGACCCAGGAAGGAAAGGGCCTAAAAAGGAAAGTTGGGAAAAGAATCATCACAAGCACAACTAATTTTTCCTGGGTACCACAATGCAGCCCCAAATTAAGTGCAGGTTGAGATCAATCCCCATATCACTAAGGGAAGATGTCAAAATATCTAAACAGATAATAGTTATCGCACCTGGTCAAGAGGTGAAATATTTCATTCACCCTCTAAATGGACAAAGGCACCTTGAAGATGGCATTTACACATTCCTACCTGCCGACCCTGCACAGAATAAGGGTTCCTTTTACCAGAAAGCCCTTCCTTCCCCCACAATCTATTACCAGTCCCACCCACCCTGCAAGGCTCAGTGCAATCTTCCCAACAAATCCTCCATAAATGTTCCCTTCCCTCTTCACATTGTTTGCATCTCTGTGTTGTCCCTGACCACAACCCATGGGGCTGTTCTATCAGGTAGAGGAAACAAAATGCAAGAGTGCCTGGTTTTAGGAATGCTTTTTAGGAAGACAAAAAACTTTTGCCCCTTGGCCCATTACCAACAAAGAGCCATGAATAATGAATGGACCTTTAATATAGAAGAATGATTGCAGCTGTTGAGGGAAAAGTGAGCAGCAAGCTCAGGGTTAGGAGATCAGGTTCCAATGCAGCTGAGCAAAGTCCGCTCAATGGAGAAGCTGGTCTTACGGAATCCCGGGACACCAAGAGAGCATGCCCAGTTCATATAGGACATGGATAAGAATGCTACTCTACATGTGTGTAATATGGAGCCATCTCGACCACCCCTTCTGAGAAAACTGGAGCCAAGAGAGAAATGTACTCTCTTGCCAAAGCCCCAGAATGAACAGCTGACACTTGAAATCTAAGAACCCTCAACTCCAATCCTGTGCATTTCCATGAGATACCATCATCAAGTATCACCTATATTCACCAGCAACTGCTTTCCAAGTAAACCCCAGCTGTGCAGGCAGCCTCCTCAGTATCATCACTACCGAGAGGGGTTGGGGAGATAGCTCAGTAGGCTGAAAACCTGGCAAGTGCAGGGTCCTAAGTTCAATCCCTGGTACTGCAAAACAAAACAAAACAGCAACAACACATAGCATCTTATTTAAGGGCCGGCCAAATAGTTCAGTGGATTAAAGCATCTGCAAGCAGACACAGGGACTGAGGTTCCATCCCCAGACCTGCCATGCTGGCCCCACCCCGGGGGTGTGTTGAGATGGCAATTGAGACTGGGCGTAGTGGCACTTGCCTGTAATCCTAGCTCTTGGGAGGCTGCAAACAGATGGATCACTATGAATCCGATCTAGTAGTAAGACCCTGAACACCCTGTAGACCCTTCCCTAAAATACAAAAAAAAAAAAAAAAAAGATGCACTACCAAGGTGGACACTCATGTGCCAGAGGAGGCCTTTTTACCTGCACTCACTCAAAGCTAAGCAAGTCTAACGCCCCCAAAATGGAGGTCTTTCTCTAAAATGCTGAAAGAAACTTGAAACAATGGAAAATTTTAGGAAAACTGGAGAGTTTGGGGTCCCACTGCTTATAGAACTAAAAAAAGAATCTGTGGAGAATAAATTGGCATTTGGGTGCGAAAGATGACAGAAAGCTAGCAGGTGACGTCACTTTATGCTTTGGCAGTTTCAGAGCAGACTTCTCCTGGGCTGGCTGAGGCAGGACAATCGCCGTGAGTTCAGTGCCAGCTTGGGCCGGCCTGAACTACATGGCAAGACCTTGTCTAAAATAATCATCATCACCATCATCTTTAAAGGAACATCCTTACTTAGACTGAGAGTATGAACTGAGGAAATCTTGGTATGGGCATATAAAATTTGCAGGGCAATTTGGTAATGTATATATCAAAAACTTTCAAAAAGTCACTCACTGTACCTTGAGACCATAACATTAGGTGAAATAAATCAGATTTACACAACCTTAAACATTCCACGGTTTATCTTATACGAATAGCCCAACATATAAATAAAGAGCAAAACAAAAAATATTTTAGGAAGAAGGGAGATAAGAGGTAGAAAGAGAATGGAGAGACTGGGGTGGGGGAGAGGTAAGGGAAGGGCATCAAAGGGACTTGGGATGTGGGATGCGCATGTACCAGCTCCACCGAGGAACATGATCATCGTGTAATGCCAACATATACTAATAAAAAATAAAACTGAAAAAAATTAATACAAGAGATTTTAAATATTCACATCATATACAAAAAAGATAACTATATGATGGAAATATTAACTTTCTTGATTTAATTGTTCTATAATGTACACATATTGTTATGGTTTGTGTCTGGATGTACGCCCAAAAGCCTCGTGTGGTCATGGGGAGTGGACTTTTAGAAGATGGCTAAATCTAGAGTTTGTGACTTATTCATTGTATAGGGCTGGGGTTAGAAATGAAGTGTTAAAGGGCTGGGGAAATAACTCAGTATGATAAGTGCTTGCCTGGCAAGCTCAAGGGCCTGAGTTCAATCCCTGGTCCCGCAAAAAATAAAAATAAAAAAAGAGAAAAGAAATAAAGTGTTACACCCACCTTAGGGCAGGTAGCCTGCATACAATATAAGGATGAAAAAGATGTTTGCTACACCCTCTTTGCACTTGTTGCTTCTGCAGTCTTCTGCTGCATGAACTGTTGCCCATCTGCCATGCCACTCTGCCTTAAGGCCAGCTGATTATGGACTGAAATCTCCACAAACTGTGAGCTAAGTAAAACTTTCCGGGGCTTGGGAGATAGCTCCGAGGCACAAGTGCCTGCCTGGCAAGTACAAGGTCATGAGTTTGAACCCTGGTCCCGCAGAAAGAAAGAAAGAAAGAAAGAAAGAAAGAAAGAAAGAAAGAAAGAAAGAAAGCTTTCCTTCCTTAACTTTGGTACTGAGTACTTTGTCTCAGCAATAAGAGAAAAGTAACCAAGACACATATGAAAATATCATTGTGTATTCCATAATCATATACAATTATTATTTGTCAATTAAAATTTTAATTTAATTTAAAGTCATTCAGACATTTCACCACTAGAAATTTATCCAAAGGAAATAAAGAAAAATACAGTGAGACATCTGTACAAGAATATTTCCTGCAATGTTATTTGTAATGGCAAGAGAACGGAAATCACCTAAGTGGTTGCCAATAGAGAAAATGGTTAAATAAATTACAGAATGGCAATGTGTTGCATTGTGATAGTTATTAAACACATTATAAAATAGTGATAAGGGGAAAGGCTCTAGACATATGCTACGTGGAAAAAAAAAGTATGTGTCACCTATACCTACATTTCATAAATGATTCTCTGTTATAAGTGCAGAGATAGAGCTACATAAACATACAGTACACACATATTGTATAAATTTATCCCTATTTTGTATATAGATGTTGATCTTTCAATATTCAGTGACCACTGCCTGACTCTCATCACATCAGGAGACATAGGACGTCAGATTTTCTCACTGCTAGTGAGGTTAAGTTTGGTCACCTGGTTAAAGGGTGTCCTCCAAGCGCTCTGTAAGAGTGTACCTTTGCTCCTGTGTGTTTGCTAAAGTCAGCAGTCTGTGAATGGTACTTTGAGAGAACATGAATATCCTGTTTCCCAACAACTCTCTACAGAAATAGCATCCATTAATGATCTTGCTGGGAGTCACTTTCCAGTGACAATTATACACGGTTATTTCCTTCAACATTTATTTGTAGAGGTTCTTCCCTGAAGTTTCCCATTCCCTGAACGCTTCCCCTTTTTAGTATGAGTGTAGAGTCATGGGTGTTTTTTTTTTTCTTTTATTCAATATGTTAGAATCCATTGCTCTTCTATTTTTAATTTTCGTGTGTGTGTGTGTGTGTGTGTGTGTGTGTGTGTGTTACTGGAGCTTGCACATACCTGGCAAGAGGACTACCACTGAGCTACATTCTGAGCCCATTTATGTGTGTATGCATGCATGTGTGTATGTATATGTATATATGTAATACGTATGAGACAGGCCCTAACCTGTTCAGGCTGGCCTTGACATCTTGCTTCAGCCTCTGGGTCAGCTAGGATGACAGACATGTACCACCAGGGCCAGCCATTGCTGTTACCGTTTGAATTGTCTCAAACATGGGAGGTGCGTTTTCTTTCAAGGCAATTACTGGGTTGCTGTCATTTTTGCAGTACTTCCTTACTTTCTATAGCAACCAACCCTCTTTGCATCAGACCTGATTGCACCATCTCTCCAAGAAATTGTAGCATCTTTTTGTGGGCAAGGTTGATCTGCATGCTAGGTGTGTTCATGTGCTACTGAAGCACTATGATGTCTAGGCTCTCTCAGTGAAAAGAACCAGGAACTAGGAAGTGTACTGTACATATGTGTGTATACAAATCATGAGTTCATATCAATGCCTCCATTTCAAATGTAACATCACAGTGCTTCATCTTTTCCCTACTCTATATTTGTTCCAACTCTCAGTGAGAACACTGAGCATAATGATTTATTTATTCTATTCTATAATATATTCCAAATAGCTTTATTTTAGTTTTATTTTACTAAACCAGTGTTAGTATTGGTGGTAATATTCCTACAGTTAATTTTCTTGGGCCCTCGGGGTGATAATCTGTCAACCTTTCAGTAATTTCACACTCAGAATCGCAAATTCCTTTCATCTCAGTCCACCATTAAGAGTAACTCAGACGTCCTGTGGTGCGCAGCTCGCCCCTGGGGAGGTAGACCCGATTCCAAGGGCTGTGTGGAAGGAGGCGCTCTCGCCCCCCTAGTGGGGCGAGGTTCCTAGTGGTTTCCTTCCTCAGGCCTGTCGCTGCACACACGGCACGCAGAACAGGAGATTCACAGCCCTTCAAAGTCCCCCAAACATCAAACTCCTGCAGAGGTTTGTGAACCAGGCAAATTTTGCTAACAACTTCCTGAGAATGGGAGTGGAGGGAACAGTGCAGGTTCACAACTTTCACAAACACAGTGCAATCTCAAAAGACGCCTAGTCTCTGACATTTCTTGCACCAATCTTGCCGCTCTCCCTGGTTTCCTGCCTTCCTTCCCACTGTTGTCTCTTCTTCTTTCTCTCTCCTCTCCTTTTAGGATCAAAAAGCACAATTTTCCCTGTGTCAAGCAGGGCAAACTCCTCCTCCTCTGATGCTTTATTCAAGGCACTCTTAGAACAAAGACAGCCTTCTTCCCAAGAGAAATTACGGTGAATAAAATTTCCTCCGCTTCATTACACATACAAGGGTTGGAATCTTTTTAAAGCTCTGTCAGTTAAAAATTGCAAACAAGCAGCTGCAAAACTCTCTCAGGATGACTCTATCCATGGTCTCAACTATTGCTCCTCAGAACCAGGTCACGAAATGGCTCAGGCTGCCCAGGATCTTTCTATCTTGGAAACTTCTAGCTTCCAGAGCTACCCTGCCATGCCATCCAACATCCTCCCACTCTACAGAAAGGACCATCCAGATTCTCCAGCTGGGCAGCCACTGCCCTAGGCTCTCTTCCAGGGCACCAGCCACTAGCCTGGAGAGAGAGAAATTTTTCACAGACAAGAGCCAGGGTCTACTGACTGACCAGCCTGAGGTCAAAAACACTCCTTGCTGCCTCTAGTTTGACACTGATAGATGGAGATGACCTTGCCAAATAGCTTGCCTGAGCTGGAGCTGGTAGGGATTAGGTCACTGCGTTGCTGGCCTGGAGAACCCACTCAGAGCTCTCCTGGAGCATTTAGGGCCTAGAAGATCTTCTGAGAGTAAAAATTTTCCAAAGGGCTACCACGTGCTCCTGGAAATAATCTCCAACTCAGACACTAAGGGAAAACACTGCAAATCTCTGATTAGGGGAAGGGACATGTGAAATAAATTTGAACAGTATTCTGAAATTGCCGTTCTCTGGTTATTTATGGCATATGAATATTTAAGTTGCTTTGGCACTTCAATTAAGAGTAGGGGGAAAAAAGCCTGCATTGTTTTTATTTACTGATAGAAGAAAAAGGACAAATATGTTTTAGAGATGAACAAGAACGCAAGGGTCTTACATAATGAAAGAGATGAAAAAGAAAACTGAATCAAGAAAGGGAAGAATGAAACGAAATGGTCCAAGAGTGAGAGGAATGTGGGGGTGACAGAAGGAGGGGTGAGACCCTGGAATAGGGAGCATGCAGCCCTGTAGCTGCTCATGCATGTCCTAAATTTCCTGTTTGCTCTTGGTGATCTGAGGAACACTAAAATATCTGTTGCTACAGTCTGGCTCTAGAATGTCCCCCAAAGGCTCATGTGTTCAAGACTTGGGCACCAGGCTGTGGCACATGGTTGAGCCTTTCAGAGGTGGGCCTAACTAAAGGAAGTTAGGTTACTGCAGACAGGCCCTGGAAGAAGGAGGTATTAGAACCACAGCCTTCCCTTCCCTGTCTTTCTCACTTCCCACCCACCAGGAGGTGAGCGTCTTCTCCTTGCCCCATGTTCTCCACCATGTCACAGGGTGAGACGCAACAGGGCCAGGCAGGCATGAAATCTCTAAAACCATGAGCCAAAATAAACTTTCTCTTCCTATAAGTTGATTCTCTCAAGGTGTGTGTTTTGTGTGTGTGTGTGTGTGTGTGTGTGTGTGTGTGTGTATTTTCTATTTTGTCTTTTTGAGAAGGTTTCACTATGCAGTTCAGGCTGGCCTTAAACTCATTTTGTAGCCCAGGCTGGTCTTGAACTCACAATGATCCTCTTGCCTCAGCCTCCCAAGTGCTGGGATTATAGGTATGCACTAGCACACCGGGCTCTCTCGGGTATATTCTTATGGTGAGTAGAAGCTGATTAATATACCTCCCTACCTTTCAGTCCTCCCCTACCATTTTCAATGGGCCTCAAAGTTCACTATGAGCAGTTCTATCTATTGAAGTATAAACGCAGTAGCACTTGTATTGAAACTTAAAACTGTGATTGTACCTAGTAGTTGTTTTTTGTACCTAGTTTTATGATGTTCTGGAACTTTTTAGCATGGCACGATACCTAGACTCAGAAGGTAGTTTCTTGAGTTTGATGCTCTTCCGAATTCTTATGTAACTACATTTAGCAGACAAAACTTAGTAGCATGCATTTTAAATGATGGCAGCTCAGAGGGACAAGTAAGACCAGCAAGTAAAACACTGGAGCCTTTTGTCCTTGCTGAAATCAGATAATTCCCACACTCCATATCACTGGGCTGCTTCCCAAGCACACCAGAAATGATTCTAGGCCCAGATGGCCAGCAATCCTTGCACTTCCTCGTGGCATTTTTCCTCTCAGAGTTGGCCAGTGCCACGGTTGTAGAAAGGAAATTGTAGTGAAGTGCTGGAAATTGTAGTGAAGTGCTGTCCAATCAGGAAGTTGCCTCAAAACTCAATGACTTCCCCTCAGGCTATGGGGTTCAGGATAGGCTCAGGCTTTGGGCTAGCTGAGTGACCCTGGGCAAGTCCTTAAACTCAGGTTACCTGAACAGAAATGCTAAATGGCTAAGAGTTAGTTAGGGTCTAGAGATAAGACAATCTGGGCCTATACACTGGGTCCACCACTGACCAACATCATGTATCTGAGATTTAACTTCTCTTTGTTCATCAGTATAATGGAACACATAACATCACCTCTTAGCTTGGTTGTGAGCTAAACTAATGAACTAACATGTGTAAAATTTACCAGCAAGAAAGGATTCTGATAACTATCAAATTAGATAAGCTTACTCTGATTTGAATATTACACAATGTATGCATGCATCAAAACATAACATGGTACCTGATAAATATATTTAATATTTTGTGTCAATTTGAAAAATGCTTACAATTTGCCTTGATCATGATGTCCAGTAAATATTTGATATTTCATATTTATTTAGTAAATATTTTATAATTTTATATGCACATGCATTCCTATACACACTTGTAAACACAGAAAAAACCTTTAAAGATATACTTCTTAGGATGCCAAAACATTTGTGTGTGTGTGTGTGTGTGTGTGTGTGTGTAACTGGGGATTGAACTCAGGCCCTTGCACTTGCCAGGCAAGTGCTTATTCTACTGAGCTATCTCCCCAGCCCCTGAATGCCGAAACATTTTTATGCCAAACATAAAAAAAAAAAAATTAACAATACCAGGTATTAGTGAGGAAGTGGAGTGACTGAAATTCTCATACACTGCTGATGAGAATGTAAAATGGATAGCCATTTTGAATGGCAGTTTTGGCAGTTTCTAATAAAGTTAAATATTTACTACACTTACTATATGAACTAGGGATCCCAGTTGTAGTTATTCACTCAAGAAAAATGAAAGCAAACAGCCACACAAAGAGTGTTCATAGCAGTTTTATTCATAAAGTCAAAAGTAAGAAAGATCCAAGTAATATCAACAAGTGAATGGACGGATTCTAGAACACCCTATGAATAGGTCACTACTCAGCAAGAAGAATGAGTTCCTGACACATGCACTGACATAAATACATTTCGAAAGCATATGTTAAGGGAAAAAAGACAAACAAACATAAAGAATTCCACTAATACATGACATTCTAGAATCAGCAAAACAATAGAAACAAAACAGATGAGTGGCTGGCTGCCAGGGGAGGGGGAGGAAAGGGAGAAATGATTATACAGAAGCATACGGGAACATGTCAGGGTGACGCAAATGTGCTATACTTGACTACAGGGATGGATATATGTTTGAATACACTTGCCAAAATTCATAGAACTGTGTACCTGACAAAGGTAAATTAATCAGTAATTGTCATTACCTAGGAGAAGGAACTGGGTAGAGAGAATGACTGAGGGATACCTTTTTGTTTTACTTAAACACATCTGTACTCTTTGGACTTTTTTTTCCAGTATTGGGGATCAAACCAAGGTCTCATTCACGCTAGGCAAGTGCTCTACCACTGAGCTACACGCCCACTCCTGAGCACATAGTTTACATATTTTGTGGTATTTTCACTAAAATCTTAAATAATAATACAATAATAACAACAACAATGCTATCTATCTTTAAAAAAATTTTATTTTAAAGAAAATAGGAAAATAATCGATAAGACATTAGAAATAATACACAATTTCAAAAACAAAACAACAAGATGATAGGTATTCAACAGTGGTTGTTATATTGCACATAAAGGAACATAAGATTTACATGAAAATATGAGAAAGCATAAAACACTGTGTATGAACTCTTTCTAGGTAGACAGATGGGCAGATAGAGATAGATGGATAGACAGTCAGACAAATCACCTGCCTCTCACCATTCAACTCTTTTTCTCTTTACTCCCAGACCCCTAGCCTTCAGGCAATCCCCACATTCCAAAGTGACTGAGCAGCCCAGAGACATCCACAGAGAGTGACAGCCAAGACCTACCTCAGTGACAAAGAGTGTGCGAGGGTCGATGATATCCAGGAAGTGCCTGAAGCGCCCATAAAAGGATGTCTGGAAAAAGAGGTGGGAAAAGGAGAGATCAGCTATTGTACACTGTCCTCTGGACACTGGGCACCCCACACTAGGGTTAACTTTATGGTGAATACCTCATAGTCCCCAGGACACCTGTATGATGGATGGATGCCAGTGACGCCTCATTGCTCAGAGACCTGTCAGCAGTTTTCTTGGGGCTGAGCACTTCCTAAAGTCAACTGAAAGAAACCACTAAGATACTCAGTACCCATCCATCTGTCTTTCTTAGGTGATCCTCACTTTGCTCCTTCTCTTCTTTTGTCCTGAGACCTCTTTGAGCTCTTCAGAAGCCCCCACATATCACTGGACAGACAGACACAGATTGCTAAGAGGTCTGGGGCACAGGACAAAGGGTCACCCCCCACCTCCCTTGCCCTGGAGCAGGGTCCCTGGAAAAGGAGGGCTTTGTGCTAAGCAGGCCATAGGCACTGGAGCACAATGAAAAGAAACCAAGCAACACTGCTGCTGGGCCTTCTGCCAGGGGACAAAGCCAACTGGGCAAAACCAGGCTCAAGGGGAAGAGAGAGAGTGTCAGCCCTGGGGGTGAAGGGGAAGGCTGCAAATGCTGAAGGGCTTATGCCTCACTACACTCCGGGCTCTGCCCCAAATTCCTCCCAGAGCCCCATAGTTCTCCAAGCACCATCCTTTGCACAAGGAGAAAATAGAAGCCTCCATCCCCCCTCCCCTTGCTTAATGGGACAGCAAACCCTGCAGTCAAATTCTAGCCTTGCCCTCCACACTAAAGATCCAGCAATAGGCCAGAGTTACCTCAGAGTTCCCACATACACAACATCCTTTCCACTTCCTTTCTCTGTCACTGTCACTGCTGCCTAGCCCCCACTTCCACTCTCCTCCAAGGGGACAGCTACAGATAAAGCCTCAGGACCATTCTCAACTAAAACAATTGCTTTTCCAACCTCATATTGCTCAAATGGGCTGAATTTTGTTAGAAGCTAGCTTAAATGATTCCATTTTGTACTACTTTATGAGCTGCTTGTCCTGTAGCTCACCCTGCCCTACCCTAAGCCATGGAATGTGCTCAGCCTTTTAGAGACCAGGTGTCCCAATGCTCAAAAGCCTTTTAGAGACAGGATGTGACCCCAGGTGTCCCAGCGCTCAAACCCAGAACTCACTTAACCCCTGCCCTAGTTGACACAAGACCTCCTACCCCAAAACAAACTCTGCCTTTTGCCTTCGTTTGGTTTAAACTCTATTCTTACCTTTATTTGACCAAAACTTTATATCTCTCCTTTATTATAAGCTGCCTTCGCTATTTCTCTCTGTAACAAACTTTGTGGTTGCTATATTGTAAAACCTTGTTCTCACTATAAACCCCAACCCTGGTTATAGGTGCTCTCACTAATTGCAGACATGCCTGGTGACAAATGTCTTTCCTGATTACAAGAACAAAAAGCAACTCTCGGGCCCTGCAACATCTCCTCTTCCTCTCCAACCTCGGTGCTAAACATCCTTCCCGATTTTAAGATCAAAGACAACACCTAAATCTTGCAAAGTTCTTCTCTCCAATCAAAGACAGCTCTCCTTTCTCCACTGCACCCCCCATGGTTCCCCCCTTTAAATTCTTTGCTCCATCTCAGGGTCTTTGCTTCATTCTCCTGACCCACAGGAGAGTGCAGGCCGCTGAGCTCAGCTAAATAAAGCGCTACAAATTTTTGCTTTTGGGTCTTTGTTTTCATTGTGACGTGCAACAAATTTCACACCCTAAGCCATCATGATTAAGCCATATACATACATGATATATTCCTGTCTTGGCAAATTTTCATCTCTAAGAATTTAGTCAAAGGAAACAATCAGAATGTTCAGAGATGTGGTCAGATTCATATTTTGGTAAGTTCACTGCTTTGCTCTTTACAAAGGTGGATAGTAAAATCACACTTTCAGACAATAGTTAACACATGGAAAAAGGCTTACTTTTATAAAATGCACATAAGCAATATGGTCCCAACTTAATAAACAAGGAGATAAATAACAAGTACTAAGTGAAGAGCAAAAAGACTGCATGATATCCAGATCCTGTACCACTCAGTCCCAGGATCCCTAGGAAAATTGTTGATTCCATGGCTGGTGCAAGGATGGTACAAGATGAAACTATTTTTTTGTTTTTATGCCAGAATGTAATGAAGAATGGGGCTGGGGAGATAGCTTCATGACACAAGTGCCTGCCTGGCAAGTGCAAGGTTGTGAGTTTGAACCCCAGTCCCAGAAAAAAAAAAAAAAAAAAGACTATCAGTGTAATGAAGAACCACCTTTGCCCCCAAAGTGACAGGGATGTCACTTCATGGGGCCACTGAGCGGCAGATAGATGCTATGTGCCTTGAGATATCATCTCTGACAAGGCCACAGCAGCACCAACACAATGTTCCAGGGTGGCTAAATCTAATCACAAGGAAACATCAGACAAACACAATAAAATAACTGGCCGTGCTTACCAAATATGTCTATATCATAAAGACAAAGAGAGACTGGGAAACTGGTCTACAATAAAGGACATTAAAGAGACAGCTAACTGAACTGTGTGATTCAGGACTGGATCCTGGATTAGAGGAGGAAACTCCTCTCAGCACATTATTGAGACCAGTGACAAAATTGACGTATAGATCATGAATCAATAAAAGTCTTCATGAATGTTAAATTTCCTGAACTTAATCACTTTACTGTAGTTACAAAGAGAACATCCTTGTTCACAGGAAACCTTTACTGAAATAGAGATGGATACCTGGATATAACAGCTCTCACACATGTGAGGAAAATGTGTAAATACACACAGCAGCCATCAAATTGGAAAATGTAGTACCATTATTTTACTCCTCCACAGAGGGGGGGATGTCTTTAATGATATCACATATATTAGCGATGTTTCCAGGCTTTCTGATCAGAGGTAAAGAGGATAACAAGGACATGTGACAAATTATTAAAAACGGATGGATCCAGGCAAGAAGCATATGGAAGTTTTCCTTATGCCTGCAAGGCAACTTTTCTATAAGACTGAAAGTATTTTAAAATAAAATGTTATAAGCCACATTTTTCAAAATGCTAGATAAAAATACATTTAAATGTTAATAGAGATTGCCTCTGGGTAATAGGATTATGGGTGATTTTACTCCTATATATTCTAAACTGCATTTAAAATTAAAAAATCAATATTAGATATCATATTAGCAGTAATATTTTATTTTAAAAAATATATAAATTAAGCCTCAAGTTGATATGTTAACAAACATGTTAATAATCTCCTGAAGGACCTGGGCTTTTCCACATTCCTTCCTGATCCTCCTTGGCTTTGGTCTTTTTTTTTTTTCCTAAGACAGGGTCTTATTATGCAGTTCAGATTGTATAGCCCAGGCTGGCTTTGAACACAAGGTGATCCTTTTGTACCTCAGCCTCAGGAGTGCTGGGACCATGGCTCAACAGAGCCTGCTGTGGAATGAAGAAGTGGACTGAGGAGCAGCCAGAGGGCCCCAGGCTTCCTGAGTGGGAGGGGTTTGGGCCTTTGAGGGGAAGATAGGATTAGAAAAGGGTAACAAAGGGCTGGGGAGTCAGCTCAGCAGGCTTAAACCCTGCCAGGCAAGTGCTAGATCCTGAGTTTGATTCCAGTACCAAAAAAAAACCTACAGAGAAAAGGGTAACAGTTTGTTGGTTTGCGGCCCAAGAGGCCTCAGGATGACAGGAGTGGGAACGGGAACGGGAACGGGAACCCTCAAAGGGAATCCTAAAAGGCTCTCAGGCAGACACTTCCAGCCCTGACTTGCCCCGTGGGCTTGATCCTGTCCCAGCCCTGCCACTCCTCCTGAGTTACTTTCCATCACTGCTACTGGAGGAGCCCCACATAAAGCATTTTGCTCCTTGAACACCCACAAACTCCACTGAGTGAGCCTCTGATTGTTACAGACAGCTAAGTTAGATCAAATATTATAGAGAGTCAGGCAAGGCCAGGTTCTCAAAGGAGCCAGTACAGAAGACATGATACCTTCCAACTGTGAGAGACAGGCTCCTCCCCTGTGGGCCAGACCTCAAGGCAAAAGATGAAACAAATGCACCCACATAGTTCCTAAGGATACATGTCAGGGACAGATACTCTATAAACAGGTATCATCACCTCAAGGAAGCCAGGAAGAGCCACTTACCCAGCCCCCAACAGGAAAAGCCTCTGTTCTGTATTCATGTCAGTTTGCTATTTGACTCACTTCCCCCATTTGATCCCAATGTAATCAATTTTACCTGAGCAGTTACACTGGCTGACCACAGCTGTCCCAGCTCACGCCCACCTTGAGATTGCCCATTTTTCCCACCTTGGACCCACCTCACATTGTGGACTTACTGTATAAAAATTCCTTCAAAAAGCAGGGTCCTGGGCAACCCACTCAGTTTCCCTTCTGTCCCTCTCTCGGACAGAAGCTTTCTTTCCCCCAGTAAATACATTCTGCTCTTAACTCTGCTGCTCCTAAAAATTCTTTCAATTTTAGAGAGCACGAACTCACACTGGACAACTTGCAGGTTGGGAGCTTCTTTCCCCTATATCAGGACCATCAGAAAAAAGCCTTTCAGAAGCTTGGAACCATCAGGAGAGATAAATAACTACAAACAAATGCTTACAAAACAATGTGATCAATGCTCAAAGGAGGCATCACAAAGCACACTAGGAACACCTGGATTTCTTCCTAGTGAGTTAGGGCGGCAGAGGAGCCAGAACCTAGAGATGGCTGAGTTACCCGGAGGAAACAGTAGTAGGCAAGCCTAAAGACCTGAAGATGGCAATCAGAAACTGCACCAAACACTTGGGGTGTCTTCACTCATTCATTATTCCACTAGCCAGCAAGACCTACTGTGTGTCTAGCATTGTGAGAGTTTCGGGAAGGAGGAAGAACACGAGTCATGATGATTCCTAGATCTCTAGCCAGACAATGCTTATTAACCGGAAGAAGGAAAGCAGGGAGCACACCCTTACAATGCAGAGGGTAACTGGATGTGTACATTGGAGATACATGCAACTTTTCAATAAGCCCTTGGAAATACAGGTCTGATATTCTTGGATGGGGTTCTAAACTGGAATGCTAAACACCTGATTTCAGTCCAGCCACCCTCAGCCCTCAGGGACTAACCTGTACTCTGACACCATCTGATTCCCTGAATTATTGCAACAAGGAGGACCACACAGCAGGAGAACAATACGGCTGGGGGTGAGGCGCCTCAATTAACAAAGGAAAAGACTGAGCTAGCAAAGAATGCCTGGAAATGGGGAAATAAAACTGAACTGAGACAGTGTATCAGTCAGTCACTGTTGACATAGCAAGGTTCTATGTGTGGAAAAGCTCAACCTAGGTCTGGACTGACAGGATTCAGGGTCCTATGAAAACTCTAAAATTAAAACGTGTGTAAACTATATATGGTAGTACATGCCTGTGACCCTAGCACTCAGGAGGCAGAATTGCCACGATTAGAGGCTAGCCTGAACTACATAGTGAGGCACTGTCTAAAAAAAAGGGTTAGTGGTGTGGAATATTGGCTCCAGAGACTTTATTTGAAGCTAAGCATTTGGTTGAGTGTGAGGCAAAGTGGCTTACAGAGCTGCCAATCACGTTTCAGGTTTCATTTCTACAGACATGATTTAAACAGCAAAGTGCCTGCCAATGCATGATTTTACAGAGTGAAATCTCCCAGCCAGTGCTTAATTTGCTGGGCACGGTGGTACACACCTATCATCCCAGCACTTTGGAGGCTAAGGCAGAAAGACGGCCATCAAGGCCACCAACTGGGGCTACCTAATGAGTGCTTGTCTGAAAAAAAAATAAATAAATAAAAGAAGCAGCACAGCCCTTTTGAGAAAACTGTTTCCACAAACAATGGCTTTCTCTGCGTCTGTCCTCCCTGAGGGCTGAATGGCGGGCAAGGTTTTTGCTTTCTCTGTCTTTCATTTTTATTTTGTTAATATTTAAAAATGTAGGGCTGGCCAGATAGTTCAGTGGATTAAAGTGCCTGCTTAGGCAGCCCCTTGGGATGGGCTAAGAGGTAGCTTGAGACTGGGCGTGGTGGCATGAGCCTGTGATCCCAGTGCTGGGGAAGCCGAAAACAGGAGGATCACTGAGTCTGATCTGTAATACATTAAAAATAAGTAAATAAAATGTATAGTTCTCCCCACTGCTTCCGAAATTCAGCCCCATCTTTACCATACAGATTTTTTCCTTCCCTCTTTCTTTACCAGAAGAATGAAATCAGCCAAATGATACCGCCCCCCTCAAGAAAGGTGAGTCAGCTAAGCCTCCGCCGCTCTGCTCCTGCAGCAGGAGGCTGCCCTCCCCACTGCTCTCCCTGGGTACAGGCTGTGGGGGAGGGACAGGTCTCTCCAGCAGGATGCAGGCAGCCTGACAGGTCCTCCACTCTGGATTCTGAATTCCAGTGTTTCAGGACTCTCAGGGATAACTATTCACTGAGCCATGGCGCAGAGGCTGGAGCAGCCCAGGCGTGCACATCGCGCCATCAGCAGCTCCTCCGCAGCCAGGCCAGCACTCAGGGGTTCTGCTTCTGGTGGTCTAGGAGGGCTCCAAGACTCAGTATGTTTTGAAGCCTGCCCAAGTGATTCAGGAAGGTGTTGCACCCCACAGGCAGCACACACAGAAAAGCACTCAGAACAGCCATTCGCTAGACTGTAGGAAAAAAATTAAAGACATAATTAAGGCTGAGGCTGTGGCTAGTGGTCAGCATATACAAGACCCTGGGTTGCAGTCTCAGCACTAAAAAGGAAATAAATAAGAAAGAAAGAAAAAAACTCCTATAAGGCACTGTGATTTCAGAACTTTATTTCAGGCAGACTATGAGAAACAGCCCCAGACCCTCCTGACTCAGCCTACACAAACCTCTGGACCTTGATACAAAGACTGTTTTCCTGTCCAGAAACTTCCAGGGCCCTGAAAGAGCCCTATACAATCAACCGCCTGCTCTGCCCAAGTCAGCCTCGGTCCACTTAGGACCCCAGCACACGCATAGCACCCCAGTTGTCTTAGCAGGGCTGTAAGATTGCTAAATAAGTGGGACCAGGGAGATGGTTCAGTGGAGTAAGCACCTGCCTGGCAAGTGCAAGGTTCTGAGTTTGATCCCGGTAACAACCATGAAAAATGATTTCTGAATAAGCAAGAAAGTTTCAAGCATAAAAACAATACAAAATGAACTTTTATGTTTCCTTCCAGTCCTGGGACCCCAACTTGCCAAATCAGGGTCTGGGCTGAAAGAAGAAAAGTGGTCTCATAAGAAACAAAAATTTTAAATGGTCCTTTTTTTCAAAAAAAAAAAAAATGTATTTAGGACAGGGTCTACAGAGTCTGCACGGCACACCAGGGATCAAACTCCAGCCAGCCACTGCGTTCTAGGAAGCTGAGGCAGGAAGATCGATGTGAGTTCGAAACCAGCCTGGACTACAAAAGTAAGCTCAAGGCCAGCCTGAACTGCATAGTGAGGCCCTGTCTCAAAAAGACAGACAGACAGACAGACAGACAGACAGACAGACAGACAGACAGAAAAAGTCTTTTAGCTAAGGACTTGACTGAAGTCATGCATCTGAGAAGGTGTCTAAACAAAAGGGTAAACAATCAATTAAGTAGGGAATTCACTTTGCAAACTCTGAAAAAGCTCTGGCAATTAAGAAGTTACCCTCTATTAAGTTGCTCCCTGTTGATTAATCTTTTGCTTTTAGAAACCCACAAATGGTTTGTAGCTGGAGCAGGGTAAAAGGAGTGAGGAGCAGATTGAGGAACGCTGTCACCCCTACCCCAGGAGGAGGGAACTGGGATTAGATTTATATTGCTCTTGGCGACCACTGAGGGTGTGGCAATCTGTTTGTCCGGCTGTCACCCCATTCTCCTAAGAATCAGAAATAGAAGTCTGTTTCACTGCTCTTCCTGCCTCCACAGTCTGGACTGGATCTGGACAAATGAACACATTTCTCACAGTCCAGGGGAGAAAACGAGCAACAAAGGATAAGGGAAGGGACCTGGGGGAAGGCAGGTCCCAGAGGTCCCAGAGTCCGGGCTGTCATCTTTCCCCCTTTACCAGACCACACAGAGTAGTGTTAGAAAGCATGGATTTTTGGAAGACCGGGGGCAGAAGAACATATGAAACAATCCATAGAAATATCATCATCCACATTCAGAATGAGGGGATTCTAAGGATGGCCAATCAAGGGGCATCGACAACTCTGAGGAAAAAGAGGAGGGTTGATGAGAGAAGAGATTTATGAGCCAAAGGTAATCTGTGGGACTCATGGGAGTCTGATTTAAATATACCAGTAATAAAACAATAAGGTGACAGTGCCAGGAATGGTGGCACACACCTGTGATCCCGGCATGCAGGAGGCTAAACCAGGAGAATTAAGAGTTCAAGGCTAAAACAGGCGGTGGTGCACACTAGTAATTCCAGCACTTTAAGAAGCGAAGATAGGATAGTAAACTTGAGCCCAGCTTGGGCAATTTAGCATGACTTCAAAATAAAAATTGAAAAGGCCATAGAATGGAGCTCAATGAGGGGCTGGGGAGACAGCTCAGGGGCACAAGTGTCTGCCTGGCAAGTGCAAAGTCATGAGTTTGATATCCAGTTCCACAAAAAAAAAAAAA
>PVKN010002355.1:0-43096 GCA_004027915.1 Capromys pilorides | reverse complement strand
TTGTGTTTACCCATTTAAGAAAGGTCATTAAAATAACCTGTCCCTTGGACATGGTTTTGCTTACGTAAGTCAGTGCTCACTCATCAAAGTCAGTTCTGCCACGCTATGAGAGAATCCGCTTTCTTAAAGACATACTAAATTATTAAAAGTAGACTATCATAATACACTTTACCCTTAAACTTATATACACATAAACAAATTTATATACACAGATATAGAAGCTGTGTGTCTACATAATTTCCCCTGGCCTCTGAGTCTCTAGGTGCATCCACATTTCTACAGATAAATCAAATTTATCCTCTTTTTTACAGCAGAATCATGTTCCATCCTGAGCGAATGATTCCCTCAATTGAGTATTATTTGTGTGTTTGTTTCACTTCCTGATATTTTAAGATGTGCCCTGGCATGTTATTTAAATGGAACATAAATATAACCCAGAAGTTCTACATTTGTTCCGTATAGGATGTTGAGCCATAACATTTGCTGCTGAACTAATCAAAAAGAGAGATTTTTGTATCATATAAAAAATTAAAAGAAAAAAAGACAAGAGCTCTGAGATTAAATATCTAATGCTCATTTTGCAGCTTACCATTGTTTGATATTGAGGTTCTGAAGTTTCCTACCTATTCTAGATAGTCATCTTTAGTGAGGGTCAGAGTTTGCAAGTGTGTTGTGCTCCACACCGTGTGTTGCCGCTTCAGCCCCTCAACTATCTCTGGTACTGGGCTGGAGGTTTTCAGCTTGGAAAATTCCTGTCTCTTGCCATGTCCTAAAGAGTTTCCACTATGTATATCTCCAGCAGTTTTATAGCACAGGTCTTTCATTCATATTGAGTTGATTTTCAGGACAGTCGATAGATGAGGATCTAGTTTCACTCCTTCTTGCGTGTACAGCCTGATCTCTTAATACCACTCATTTAAAAGGCTATTGTTTCTCCAATAAATGTGGTTAGCACCTTTGCAAAAACCAGTTGGCTCTACATGCCTGAGTTTACTGCTCAGCTCTATTCTCTTCCATTGATTTATGTAGTGATCTTTATGCCAACACCATGCTGCTTTCATTATGAAGAATTTATGGCGCGTTTCGAATTCAGATAGTGCAACACTCACTTTGTTCTTTATCACCAAGACAGCTTTGGCTGTTTAGGTTTTTTTTCTTTTGTGGCTCCCAGGTAAGTTTTAGAGTTTCTTCCGTGTTCTACAATGAATGTCTTTGATATTTTGGTGTAGACTGCATTGAGTTTGTCGTTATTTTGTGGGACATGGTCACTCTTCCATGAACATGGAATATCTTTCCACTTATCCTTTGCAATTTTTAAATGAATATTTTACAGCCTCTGTTGTCGAAATCTTTCATCCATTTCATAAATGTATTCTTAACTATTTTTGTAGTGGTGTACATGACACTGCTTTTTTATTTCTATTTCATGTGATTTGTTACTGTTTTGTATCAATACTATTAATGTTTGTGTACTTTATTGTATTCTGAAACTTTGCTAAGTTAGCTTATTAGTTCTAATAGTTTTGGTACTATCTTTGATCTTTCTATATATAAGTTCATATCATCTACAGTGATAATCTGACTTTTTCTATCCCAATTCTGATGCCTGTTGATTCTTCATCTTGTCTGTTTTCTCTTCCTCCTATGCTAGAAGAAATTGTCATAGAAGGACTTCCAGCATTATATCAAATAAAAGAGGTGAACATGGGAATCCTTGTCCTAACCCAGATCTTAGGAAGCAAGCTTTCAACTTCTCCCCTTCAGCATGATGTGATCTTTTAGCTTTTTGTATATTGTCTAACATGTTCAGTACGTGCAATCATTCCACATCTCCTTTGCTTTATCTGTTTTCATTGTGAAAGGATGTTGAATTTTATCATATTCTATAGTTCTTGTCCTTTGGGAATTATCCATGTACGTTTAGTGATTTACACACGTGGAACTATCCTCGCAGCCTTGCTGAGAACAGTCACACGCCCTTCCACAGACCTACTATAGATTGGCTGAGGCATAAGCTGTACTAAAGTAGTCACTTATCAGCTAGCAGTCCTGTTTTGTCTGTAGGAAGGTGAACAGAGTCAAGGATTACTCAAGTTAGGAAGCAAATGTTCATACCACACAACATTGTACTCTCATGGTGTGTATGGGTATGGTGGCACACACAATAAAATAGAAAAAAATCATATTTTAAAAAAAAAATTCTTTGGCCTTCAATTACTTAAAACACAAGCAAAAAATGTGGTTGGAAGACAGTGAGAATGGTAATATCCACAGCCTAGAAGATGTTGCTCTTTTATGCGGTGCCATTTGTGCTCTAGACCTCTAGACATCTTGCTATCTAGATGTCTTGCCACCAGCAGCTCATGTTTAGTTGTAGGCTTGGAAGATGCCTATAAGTTGGGAAAGTTTTCTTCCTCCCCCACGTAGGGCAACAAAATACAAGCAGCCAGGGCAAGGTTGTTTTGCCTCATCTTTTCTCAGCCCAGAAGAGATGAAGGCTGAATGACAGCACGCCACCGTAAGGCCCTTCTCGACACCCTGGCACTCACCTAGCTGACGCATTTCATGCAATTGCAGTGGACTTCAAAATCTGGCTGACTTTTATCTGAATCCAGTTGCAAAATTCCCAAGTCGTATGATATTTTGTAAGATTTAATGACTTCCTTGGTTACTTCTTGTGAAGATTAAATAATACACTGGGACGCATTGGAAGCCATACCTGTTACGATTGTCCTTGCTATTGTTATTCTATTTGCTGTGGCCTCTGTTAGTGATTGACTGGTTCTGGTCTATCATCTAAACTTTAGAGAAGAATTATATTATTAATGGCATTTTAAGCAGTTTTATGAAGTCATATGTAAGGGCTCTATTAAATAAAAATTAAATGTGCTTTCTAGAGATACAAACAGCAGTGGAAAAGAAACTAAATTATTTGAGGAATGGGAGAAAGTTCCTAGTGTCACTACTAATCAAATTGAAGTGCAGTTGCTAGAAGTCTTGTGAGCACCTTTGGGGCTATTGATGACTAACCCCTTCTGTATCCTGCTGTGATCTTATGTTAAGTCAATGGGGAGAAATAATTACCATGTGACTGAATAATCTAGTTACCTATCTTAACCACTATTTACCACTTCCTGAATGCATTGGACAACAAAGCCCTTGAGATGAAAGATAACGTGTCAACTTGGTATCAAGTAAACACAAGCATTTAATAAGCTTGAAACAAAGGACATGAAACAAAGGACCATCCTAATAGTCAAGGGAGAGAGGCCCATCCGCACATCTCGGAGGGATCACCAAGTTTTCAGTGGAAGTGTGGGACTCAGTCTGGGTGGAGCCCAGAACCATCCTGCTACATAAACAGCTACCATGAAATGATGGCCAGCTTAAAGATTGCCTGGTGTGTGGTAAAATGAAATTATGCAGTGTGTAAGTCAATGTGGCTCTTTCCGTTTTTTTCTGTTGGTTTTCTGGGAGTTCCCCAAAGTAAAGTGCTCTATTAAACCATGCAGAAAGTATCACTGCTTTGTGTGTGCATGTGCCTACCTTACCCCATAGGGTTAGTCTCCGCAGGTGGGGGCGGGCAGGTGGAGGAGTCTGCGGCCTTCGAAGCAGGTTCAATCTCTGGAAAAGACTTTTTCAAAAATTCTTTGGTCCTGGTTCAGTTGAAGTGTTGAAGGTTTCTCTCAGCTCTCTGTTTTGTATTTTCACATGTTACTTGAAATGCTTTTCCAGCTTATAATTCTGCATCCATTTGTTTAAATAATTGATTATTTGCCTCCCTCCTTGGAGTCTGAGGTCCGTGAAAGCAGGTTCTTTCCCCTCACAACCAATAAATAGGATTTCTTTAGGACATCCTCGGGATTCAAAGGAGTGTTTGGCACTGAGTAGATAGCCACAGGTATTTTTCATGCTTAAATGACCAGAAATGTGCTTTTCTTGGTTACATCTATGGTTTTCAAAAGCAGTGGGGCAGGGGTGCTCCCAGAACTCTGCTGATATTGCAGGTGCATGGGGCACAGCTATAGCAGGATGGGCCCCAAGAAGCTGAGGGGCAGGGAGCAAGAGGCGGGTGGAATGCAGCCTCATGAGATTCTGCTAGGTTCAGCTTTGTTCCCTGATCCTCCTGAGGATGCAGGCTCCCTAGAAAGACATTTGTGAAACTTCACGCCACCACCTCCCAGGATATGCTTTATAGTCTTTGAAGCAGACCACCATTGTTGTTCAGTCCTTTCTTTCATTCTTGTAGACTGAAATCTTTGATTCACTCAAATTTTAACTTTAAAAGTCAAGTGATCTCTATTGATTTTTTTTTTTTTTTTAGATTTAATGTACCACAGCCCAATAACCTAGTTCTATCAATCTGCATGGGAGGAACTGAAAATAGTAATTATGTAAAATAGAAAACCAAAGTAAGAAAATGATGAAAGCCTAGCTACAGTGAAAGAGGAGGCCCGAGAGGCTAAGGTAGTGCCCTGTGGAAGCTCCGCGGAAGTCTGTTGGGGAAGTTATAAAAACCCACATTTTCTTACACCTCCCCTGAGGAACAGCTCTGTGACCTGCGCCCCGCTCTCCCACTTCCCAGGGGAAGGGGGCGAGGGGGTGGCTGGGGGGCTGATTATTTCCAAATCTTCCCCCCCCCATCATCAAGTAAAGCAAACTGTTGCCAGTGCCTGCCCCTGCGGCCCATAGCCACCTTCTTAGTGCCATGAGCATTCTGTGAGCAAAACCTAGGAATCAGGAACCTCTGAGAACTGCTGGTTGGGGCCAGCAGAGTTCAGAGTCCAGGTGCAGTTTCCAGGAGGTTGATTTCCAAAGCGAGTCACGTCCTGAAGCGACTTTGCTTTGGCACGTTGTGAAGGTTTTCCTTGTTATCAATCATTCGATTTGCTTCCCTAGCACTGCTGCACTTGAAACTTGAATAAACACCATCGTGCCCACTACAGGACTTCAGAGGTAACCTGATCGCACCGAGCAGAGAGCTCAAACACACAACGCATCCTCTCTGAATTAATCAACAAATGGCCTTTCTCTCTCCATCGTCTCACTGCCATAAAGTTGCAGAGGGACAAGAGTGGACAGATGGTGGTGCAAGAAGATATTGTTTCACTGATTAATTGCCTGGCCTTTCTGTGGGAGAGAGAACGTAGAGCAGCTACAAATGAATACTTCATTTGCTAGCATGTTTGGAGTTAAACACAATTCTCCAATTTTTGGGATAATCTAAATATTAGGAAACAGGAAGGAAGTGGAATTATGATGCATTCGCATAATGCAAGGTCTTTCCACTAAATTTATCAGTACAACTGCCATAGTACAGTGAGCTCATTAATTGTAATCCCGATCACATGCCCAGCAGTATGTTAAAGATGTAGTAAGGAGAACTATAACAGCCCTGGCAGAAAAGCTCTTAGGTTTTCACCAAAAAATAAATACATAAAATAAAGAGAAAATGTACCAAATGTAAATAAGCTACCAAAATGTAAAAAATGATTATTTCAGGTTCCAATGATCATCTTTCGCTGTGTATTATTTTCTAAATTTTGTTTCCAGTTTTCCTACTGTTTAAGTGAGCTAAAATACTGCTTTATAGTTGTGCAAAACCGAGTTAGTTAAATGAGTTGTATCCATGTCTGTTAGCTGTTGAGTGATGTGAGAGACAGGCACATTGACCAACGTTGAGCAGCGCTGCGTGAATTCTCACCTTGTTTATGCCATGCCAATGCCCACATCAACAATCATCTTGTAACCATTCAGGAAAAGAGTGTGCATACTCCTAGGAGCAACAGGTACTTCTCGCACTCCCCTCTCCTTTAAAATTAGCTCTTACTTTCTCTGTGGAGGTGCCTAACCTTCACATTATCATACAATTAATTATTTGGTTATCCCCTAAAGAAAACAATAGCACTTCTATTTCTTAAAAGGTATAATTTTCCAAGAACTTAATTTAGTAGTTTTCAATGTTGGCAGTGTTTCCCTCCATGGGACAAATAGCAAGTCCTGCAGATGCCCACTGTTGCCATGGGTTACCCCTGGTGTCTGGTGGAGAGAATCTGAGACGTTGCTAGCCCTCGGACAGGGTGTACAGCTATTTTTCTGCCTCTGCTGACCTGACCACGACGGGTCTTGCGCCACCCCACGTCATATCCTAAGGCTCTATGACCGATGGGCCTGAAAACGTACCCCTCAGACATGACCACAGTTCTGAGTTAAACCTGGTTAAAAAAAAAAAAAAAAGGCTAAGATTGGATGTGGAAAACAAGATTCAAGTTTCATTTTCACAATGAATTACAACATCAAAATAATTGGTGATTTCTCTTGATGGAGTTATAAAAAATAATTGCCTGTGCTTGTCACTTAATGATGACCTCTGAAGGGGTTACAGGAAAACAATATGTCTGAGCCACGTCTCCCTGAAAATCATCCATGCGTCCTCTCAGTGTCCACCCAGCCAAGGGTGCGTGTGGTACTGCTGAGCAGTTCTTCCTGTCTAAGTTTTTCTGCAGAGCCTGGACACTGTCATTGACAAACACAGGGTGTTTTCTACGATAAAAATAAGTACATTGCAGAGCGCACTCTTCGGTTGTGCTGTCCACCCCAAACTGCTCATCATACTTTCTTCTGTGTATCTATTTTTTTCTCCTGTTTTCAAAATGCAGACCGAGTCCTGCTGCTGTTTTGCCCCGAAGATATTCTCAGTTATTCTTACTAACCACCCTTTCATGGGTGGCCACAGGTTCGAATTTTTGTTCTAAGAATTAGCCCAAGCACTAGGAATAGGACTCAGGGATCTGTTCATGCTCAGCATGATAGGTACTGTTGGCCTACACCTCCAGAAATAGCTTTCAGGTTTTTAAGTATACTGATTAGTATATAAACCTGGAAAACATACTTAAAATATTTTGCCTTGGTTTCCTCATCTGTACGTAGGAGTACGATATTGTAGAATCTATCTCATAGCATACGCACCAGTTTTATTTTTTTATGTCACAGAAGGAACTTGTTCACTCAGTTACCAGGATGCACTGAGTTTCTTAACCTCTTGTTATTTGTCCATGGTCTCAAAAGCCCTAAGTACAGCAACAGTTCTAAGGTGACAAGGCCTAGACACTGCATCTGCCACTTGCTCCCTAGAGTCTCAGTTTCTGCTCTACTCTTGGGACCCCAAGACTGTTGAGTAGATCATGGAAATTAACAGCTGCTCAGATCATAGCATAGTATGTAGATTAAGACATGTACAAAAACATGTAAGTTCTCCTACACTGAATGTGGCTGGAAGTGAAATATTTGGTTCCATGCCTTGTGCCATTGGCCTTTAAATCTCACATTCCTTTACCCTCACTTTATACAGAAGGAACGAGTGGCATGCAGGTGTCCAATGTTCAAGATCCATGATGCATAGTGTGCTTAAGGAGAGTCACCTAGAGGGAAAACATCCTCTGGGGCTCTCACAGAGAGCAAACTGGTCAAGCAACGGCTGTGACCCATCCAGATGGCTGACACTGGAAACAGTTCTACAAAGCATGGTACATGGTTTCAAGGTAAACCCTGAGGTGATCTGACTGACCCTGGGAGATACAAAAGTTCATGTTTTGTTATACACGTCTTGCTTTAACTTGCCCTTAACCACCCAACAGAAAAGTTTAAGCATGAGGCATAAAAATTAAAGCTAGATTAGTATGCTGAACTGTAAAAGGCTCAAGTCAACAGCTTCTGACATTGCCAGTTCTACCAGTAACCCACTACGGTTGTAGAATATTCAACTACACATACAGCTACTTTCTCTTAGTTCAATGAGAAGAAATTTGTGTACCTATAACGACTAGAAACATTATCATGTCTGTATCTGTATTCTGAATAACTACCACAAGTACAATAATATGCATTGTATTAATTATTGGGGATGTACTACTAATGGGTTTTGAAACTGTTTCATTGTTCTTTCTTTCTTTCTTTCTTTCTTTCTTTGGCGGTTCCTGGGTTCAAACTCATGACCTTGTACTTGCCAGGCAGGCACTTGTGCCATGGAGCTATCCTCCAGCCCCTCTCATTGTTATTTCTTATTAAAAGTAATAAAAAATTAAAAGATGAAGAAGTGAATATATTGTAAAATTAAAAAATAAAAAAGATGACCCAGATCAAATGACAAAAGTGGGAGTTACAGTCAGCAGAGCCAAGCTTCAGGCGCATTCTCTTATTCCTCTTATAGTATCTCCTCTTCATTTCTCTTCCCAATTTCTATACCTTCCATGTTGCTCTAAGTAAATCAGATACTAGATATTAAGTGCTTTTTGATCATGTAAATGCTGTTGATTACAGTGCCAAATAACCAGGACCAAGCACACACTAAATTGACACAGTTTAATGTCAGAGAAGTTATTAGAGACTAGATTTTTACTCAGTGAACACAAATGTCCTTGAACATGGAATGTTTTCCCACATAAGCACTCATAGGTAGCATTCACAGATTAGAGCCATTCATTTCAAGGGAATATTTGAGCAGCCCTAAGTCTTACTGGAATAAAGCTTTTGAAAAACTCTAACGCATCAGGAACCATAAGGAAAGTGCTAAAAGCAATGGTTGCCTTTGCTTTGCTTAATGGAGCAAGTGGAAAGTGTTTGCCATTGCTCTTAATAGCAGTCAGTAAAACAGTTTCCAGTAAGACTTAAGTGGGGAAATTAATCCCACCATAGTAGCGTGCATGCAGGCCTGGCCCGCGTAATAGCTGCATGATAGCCCGGAGAGAAGAGGCTTTCATTTGTGCTTTAAAAGGTATTTCATGAGTAAATTGCATACTCCTAAAGGGAGTTATCTCTTAATGAATTTTATTATTCAGCAAGAATTTTGAAAATGCTATGTTAACTGAGTCCCTTCAAATGTAAAATGTCAAACAATAACATTAGTCTAAATACTACAGAAATTAATCATTAAATAAATATGCAGGAAGTACTCACTGCTTTGTACCAGGTTCTTTGGTGGTCAACCCTAAATACATTACATAATAAAATGAAGTAGTCTTTATCCTTAAAGAACCCACAGAATCGTGCAACAGACCAGCAGATAAGTGATTTAATTATGACGTTGTGCAAAATGTTCTGCTAGAGGTGCACAAAGCTCCCCCTGTTCTCCTCAAGGAGCACCACCACAGTCCATTTCCCAGCCTGCCTTGTTCTTAAGGGGGGTCAGAAGATGGAGCCCTGGCCTATGGGATAGGAGAGGGTGGCATTTGCACTAATGGATGATAATCTCTATCTTCTTTTGTGCCTGCCTGACAAATGGGGAAGACACTGAGAGACTTAAAGATGGAATGACCAGCAGGTGGAAGGAGCAGGCATCCTCACAATGCTCACCAAGCCCACGTACTTGTTCACCAAGCTCACCAAGCCAAGTACTCTTGCCCAGCGTTTTCCTGAGTAAAAAACGAGTATCTGCTACCTGGAGCTATCGATGCACTGGAGTGGTTCCTCATAGTGCTTCCCCGACTGCTAAGCTGTCCCCAGCACCAAGGGCCCCCAGAGGAAGGAGGGTACACTTCTGCCTGGGTTAACCTCTAAAAGTGGCAGAAGCCAGGTTGGATTTGGGGTGAACAAGTTAATAGTACTAAAGGGGTAACCAGTTTTCAGACATAGCCCCATCCTCTGGTGAAAAGTTTCGCCCTATGTATGGTGTGGTGCTAGCTTTGCTCTTTCTAAACTTGAATAATTCACAAACAAGAATTTCCTCCTAAAACATGGTCAACCAGGTGCGCATCCTAGTGAGATGCAGATACTGAAGGCATCATTGATGAAGACTGCAGGCTCCTCCCAGCAGTTGTCTCCATGACTTAAAAGAGGTCTCAGACAGTTTGTGATTTCTGGTGCTCAAGGGGCCTCTCTATCCACCCTGATTCCAGCTGTCTGTTAGCCCAGTTCTGTGTCCCCTGGCTTTCAGCCCCATGGTTACCTATTCCACTGACTCTTTCCGGGAAAGCAATCTAAATGCAAGCTTGATTACTGCTCACTTTATTTTGTTTTATTTTTTATTTCTTTTAATAAGAAATAACAATGAGCCAGTTTCAAAACACGTTAGTAGTTCATTCCCAATAATTGATACAATGCATATTGTTGTCCTCGTAGTAGTTATACAGAGCACCAGATAACAGGATGTAGACAAGATAATTTTTCTAATCATTACTGGTACAAAAATTTCTTGTCATTGAACTAAGAGAAAGTAGTTGTATACATAGTCCAAAATTTCATAATCGTAGTGGGTTATTGGCAGAACTGGCAGTGTTGGAAGCTGTTGATTTAATCCTTTACAGCTCAGCATTCTAATCTAGCTTTACTTTTTATGCTTCTTAACAACCTTCTAATGACCTTCCCAACGACCTTCCTAAGGACGGATGACTCTTCACTTGGAAGTTCTGAGACACCTTGTCTAAAGACTCTCAGACCTCTTATCTCACTATATCCTGGCCTGGCTGTCCCTCAGTCCTAAAAGATCACACCATGGTCCTTACCCAAGCCCTGCATGCCCACATGCTCAAAGCACACCCACAAGACATCAAGAAATACCCAGATGCCATTCCCTTGCCCTCCCTAAGAGACATGAACACCATAACAAGATCATTTGTTCCTTTCCCGCAGTGTGGCCAGCTCACTTTCTAGCTGATGCTGTGCACTGTCACAGCTGCGTGACTGATAAGATTGGCTTTGCTTACTCCTACTTCTGGGACCAGAAGGCCACACTCCAGGGTCGGCATGGCTGTGAAGTTCATTCTGAAGGGTCCAGCTGATCCTTCTTGCGGTCCTAACGCCTTCCTTTAACTGGTGATCCAGGTTCTTTCTATACAGGTTTATAACAGCAGCTCTAAATATTCCCTCTGTCTTCATCTGGCACCTTCATCCCCACTATGTGGGGTCTGTACCCAACTTCCCTCTTTTTAGACAGATAGATACCTGTGCTTGCTTGGGGGACCACTGCAAAGCAGAGTGACGTCATCCTATCGCCCAGTGTATCTACAGACTTGATTTTCACAAGCTTGCAAATTTGCATGTTCAACCTGGTAAGTATAATTTGGAAAGTGAGAATCTGAGTGCTCTACACGCACATTAGTGTGACCGATCCATCTTTTTCTGTGCCTATAGCTTCCCATTTACTAAATTTGAATGCAGCAGTAAATGATTGACATTTTCATCTTTCTTGAAGCCAAATGTTGCATAAGGCATACAAAGGACATGAGCAGGAAAAGCCAAGGAAATTCTAAGACAATTAGACACACACACACATACACACACACACGCACACACACACACACACACACACACACACACACACACAATCTTACAAATTTAAATGAAAATACTAAAACTTGTTTGAAATCTACATTATCTCATTTGCCCCAGGATTTTCAGATGCACTATTTTGTCTAAGTTATAAATGATTAGTGTTTTCCCCCTCCCACCCCTGGTGATACATATGCAGAATTTTATTTATTATAAAACATTTGCCTTGGATCACCATGTCTTCAGGTTAGTCCAAGCCCCACCCTGTTTTTGCCTATTCTGGCAATAGAATTCCACCTTGAGTGAATGCATTGAGAGGTCCAGGAGATGCATTCTTAGAAAGTCCAGGCTACCCTTGCAAATATTGCAGAGAAAGGGACCCATGACTTTTCATCAGGTAACTGTTTTCAGAGGTAGCAGTGTAAAGAGCCTGGGGGCACTGTGACAACAAGATCACCCCCTCCCCAGCAGCAAGGAAAACAGCCTGAAGGCACCGTAACAACAGGTCACCGCTGGCTGGTTCCCCCTCCCCCTCTGCTTCTGAGTGAGGGAGGTCCTAGAAAAGAGCCCTGCGACCGGATGACTCGACCACTTAGAGTGGTCCGCTGTTCTTCAGTGCTATGGCCTCCCGCACCAAGTAAGTCACTGGCCAGCTACTCACAGCGCTTATCTAACTGGAGACAGAATAATGATCAGCGCACAGCATAGTCTTCATTGCAAACATTTCTGTAGTTTTGCAAGTTCCCCATGAGGAGTGCAAGTGCCTGTTGAACTTCTGAGATATGTCTACGGTTCCTGCGGCTACCAGCTCTCCTGAGGGGTCAGCGTCTCCCTGCGCAACTGAACCAGAAGCCGATTGAATAATCGCTGCAGATAAGCCCCGGCCACCTCTGGGATGAATACATTCTGTCAGTCCACAGTGCAGCACTTTCATTTAAATCTCTACGGCGAAATCCGATGATGATGAAAAACAGACTTTAACACAATTAATGATTTTCAGGTTCATCGGAAATTTGCCATCTCCCTTTGTTTGAAATCTATATCACATGATTTTCTCCAGGATTTTAAAGTCTGCTATTTTCTCGAAGATACAAATGTTTAATGTTATTTTCTGCAAGCGCATATGCAGAATGGTACTTATTTAGCGCGATCATGTCTTTGGGTTAGGGTCCTCGTAAATCGAGGCTGTGGAGGAATGGAGTTCATATGACTAAAACAGGGTTTAGGATTCTGGCACGTTTATTTATCTTTCTCCAATGAAACAGCAAATAAGAAGATTCAAAATTATATGTCAGAATATGCACGTTTTACTAAGGTAATTCAAGCAGTAAACATGTGAATAATTTATAATGCTTCGAAGGATGCAGGTCACCCAGTTTGGTTGATCCCGTGCATTCAGATCACGCACTGGTAGGGTGACTTTGGCAAGGGACGTAGCTTCTCCTTCCCACCCACCAGCCGCAGCAGAATTGACTGAACCAATGCACACAAAATGTGAAGACCACGACCCAGGTACTGGCAGCGGCCAGCGAGTGCTGTCTGTGGATATTGCGGTTCGTCTCTGGGCAGCACCATGGAAACACGAAGGTTTTCTGTCCTCACGGTGTCTGCAGCCTGGAGAGAAGAGCCCAAGGAGAGAGCGCTAGCTCGGGGTCAGCCGCGCTGCTGTCCCCAGGGGCTGGGAGGACAGAAGCTGCCGGGGTTTCCTGGTAAGCCTGCACGGCAATAGTTCTTGGAAGATCTTCTGGGAAATGAGAAACATCTAAGATAAAAGTGTGAGGCAGGAGACAGAGGGGCAGGAATGAGCAGAAAATTCGCTGGATGGGAGACATTTCTTCCTGCACTTGTATTAATCTCTTTTGTTTTTTAAATTTATTTAGTACAGGGTCTACAGGATTTCACTACACAGATTGGACTTGTAGTGATCCTCCTGTTCTCCGCCTTCCAAGCACTGTGATCACAGGCTCACACCACCACGCCCAGTCTCAGTCTCTATCTCAGCATGCCTTGGGGAGAGGGGGTCGGCATGGCACACTGGGAATCGAACCCAGGTCCCTGCATCTGCCTAAGCCACTGAGCTCTCTGGTCAGGCCTTGCACTAATTTTTGAAAGCAGGGGAAGGTGTAAGTAAAAGAAGCTGCTATAGGATGCGAGACTCCCGAAACCCACTCTGAGGGCCTTCTTAGAGACAGCATATCAAAGAGAAATGCAGTGACAAAGCTCATAAAATGGCAAGTCAAGGATGCGAATTGGTAGACAACCCTCCTGTAATAGCAGATGTGTTATTTGTGATATCTTCAACAGAATTGTTTTTATAGATTTGAATTGAACTGCACCATGAAAAGAGATATTTGTTGTACAACACAGAGGTCAGCATCGATGTGCTATTTCATTCCACAGTTCCTTTGTTTGCTTGATAAACATTTGTGCTCTGGGATGAGAACTTTGAACACAGATATAGTATCTGACACTCCCTGTGCAAAAGAGAAAGGCGTACATGGAGGTCTCAAGAGCACAAGAGTTCAGAGAAAGGGAACTGGCCAGCTTCAGTTGCTGTTCTTCCAGCTCAGGGGCACGGCCATCCTAGAGTCATCCCAGAACCAAAGGAAGCAGCTTGAATACTGAGAACACAGAGAGGACTCTGGCTTAGGAGGACCAGGACAGAGCAGGAAGGGCACAGGTCCTGGGCCAGGAAGGACGTGCAAGGATGGCAGATGAAGTATTCTGGAGTGAGAAGATCTGCCCAGAAAGCAGAAACTGCTGCAGAGCATTTCACCCTGGCGGGGGCGAAGCTTTGCACTAATGCATTCCGTGAATGCAGCTTTTCCAGGAAGAGCTGGAGAAGGCATCTGAAGAAGAGAATCTGCAGCCAACTCAACTTGTAGAACACGAGGCAAAGCAAAATGGATCCAGTTTCATTCCTGAAACATCTCTCAGAGCTTTCGCTGTGGTAATTTGCAGTACGAGTCTCAAAGTCAGTCAACAGCCCTTAATCAACTTGTTTCACTGTGACATTATCCTCCCTCCCAGAATATTTAAAAAGATGAATATTCAATGACTAGACATTGTCATATTCTTGGTTATGGAGCAGAGATAGAGAATACATAGCAGATCTGCCGGCAAAGGGCTCAGAGAGCCAAGTGAATGAATTCAGGACTCTCTTCCACAGGACTCAGAAAGTGGAATCAGTCAGGAGAGCCAGTGTCGGCCTGCATTAGCTTAGGCATCATCGCATGTGTTCAAAACGCAGCGCTTGTCAACTGGGAGCGATTCCTAATGGAAAGCTTACTAGTCAGAGGAAAATTGAGAGGAATTTGCCACTGTCCCCATTGGGAAATGCAAATGATTGTGAGGCATCTACTTAAAGGTGGGTGGGACAAGCACATGTGTGGAGAGTAGAAAGAGAAGCGTAAGCCTGGGGGCCTCAATAAACCACCATTTTTCTTCTCGGTGTATGTCTCCAGCTATTTCTTTCTGCATTTATATTAAGGTAAGCAGATAAAGTAATAGGACACAGTATATGAGACTCCCCAGCTCTGCAGCAAAGTCATGCTTTATTGGACTCCAATCTACTAGTATTTGTCTTCTTTTGCTGATATTTTGCAGCTATACTACCAAGTTGTCAATAAAGTAAGACAAATGGATGTGAGCCTCTGATGTACCTACCAAACTTGAAGAGTTATGAAACATGAAATCTGTAGCCAATCATCTTTAGCTTTAAGGATGCTTTACGATTAAGTAACCAAATATCTGCAGAGGAGTACAAAGACAACATGCTTAGCTCACATTGCAAAAACCTGGGAAAATTAAATTGATTTAAAGAGAATTTTCTCCCCGGGAGAATCATTAGGCAGCATCTCCTTCCACTGTGCTTGCAGTCGGTGAGTCACCAGGAAATAGCACCAAGTCACGCCAGAACACAGGGTACTCCTGGGATTGGAAACAAATGGCTGTGAAGCTGCACAGTTGAGCCTGCCCGGAGGATGACATGGACAGGAAGGGGCAGGAGAAGGGTCTGAGCAGTGCAGGGAAATGTGTGCATTACACCTGGGACCCTGGGACGCGGTGCCGTGGTGTGATTGATGAAGCCTGCAGTGGGAGGATTTCATTAACTCAAAGCCTTACCCTCTTACATCTTTGTCATGTGCTAAATGTTACTACCATGGCAGTGGCCTTTACAAATAAACAACGGATGAATCCAGATGTGGATCTTTCCCATGCCTCAGTTTATTGAGTTCCTACTAAGTGTCACTGTGAATCACCAGGAAACAAAAAAGTGAATAGAAATCCTTCTGACTCTTTATGAGATAAGCAAAAGTCAGAGGGGCAGGTCTTAGGTGTAAGCCACCACAATAGCCCGTGTCACGGCATGAGAGAGAGAGACTATTTTTAGCCTTAGAAACCACTCATCAAGTCTACAAGGATGACACAGGTCAGCTCGGAATAGGCGGGGGGTAGTCTGGGGAGGTAGAGGAGACAGGTTACTGCAAGGAGGAGAATGTCACTTGTCAGAGAGAATTCAAGTAGATTTAGAGTTCCTCTGGCTTCGTGATACAGAGTTCTAAAACTTCATATCAGGTTATGGGACATGACATTTTGTCCTAAGGCACATAAAGGGATATTCAAATGATGGAAACAGTGTAAATAAAACACAAAGATAACAATCATTTATGGATCTGGTTCCACCCAGAACCGCTTCTCCTACAGCCCTCCTGCTTCTTTTGGTGAATAACTTGTACCTTGTTGTGTACAGTCTTAATGATTCTCTATTTCTAGTTCTACTGCTCTCAGAAACTGAGTTTTTGAGGGATTCAAATGCTATGCCCTTTCTTTCACTATTTTATAACAATTACTATGAATGAAACAAACTTTTCAAACCTGCCAATCTGAAAGGATCACAATGTATTTAGCTTTATATCCAGTAAAGACACCTAGGCAGATCTATTAAGCAACTTTTACTGGTAGAAATTAGTTCCTATCTGATCTGATCCTGACTCATTAGAATTCTCTTTTATCTTTAAAATTCCCAGATATCTGCCCAATTTATTTCAGTACATCATCCTTTACTTAAATTAGCCAGAGGTGGTATCTCTTGCTGGCCGCCAAAGAAATTGAATTATTATCAACAATTAGTTTGGAATTTGTGGGAAGAATGATTTGGAGGAAAGCAAAATTGGGGACATGTAAATCAGTGGAAAAATGAACAGACAATAAACCTGAGTCATTTGTAGGACACTGGGTGCACCATAGGACCATACAGTTGTCAAGTAAGTCAGGCTCAAAAGTGGAAATACCATGCATTTCTCTCGTATGGGAGGCTCAGTGTAAAAATAAAGAGTAAAATAAGAGATATAACTTGAAGCAGGGAGATAGACTGTTCGCATATGGGAAGGACACCGAGCAATTTGGGCAGGGGAGGGGAAGAATGATGGATAAAAAAGGGACACAAGAAAACCCCTAAGTTAGTGGCATCAAATGACAATTGTTGATTCGTGCTGCTGTACAGATGGCTGGAAAATTAGTGACGACTCTGGACTCAGCTGCACCCACTTAGATCTTCTCTGTAAATTCTTCCTCTCCTCGGGGAACCACTCTTTTCTTGGCAGTCTACTGAGTCAAGAGGATACCTCTTCCTGTTCAAGTGTTTTTGGTGATCAAACCCAGTCCTACTCCGGTAGTTAAAGCAAGCAACATGGCTGAATCAAAAGTGAAATGGAACCAGAGCAGATGGCATGTACTGGTAATCACAGCACCGGGTCAAGCTGAGGTGTGAGGGTCACAAGTTCAAGTCCCACTTGAGTGATTCAGTAAAACCTTAGCCCAAAATAAAAAGATAAAAAAGGCTGGGGACTTAGTTCCATGGTACAGCACCTGGATTTGCTGTCCGAGGACTCAAAGAAAACAATTCCAAAGGGAAGGAAGTGTACAACTCTCATTCCTGTTCATGACAGGAACTCCCAAGGCATAGCAAGCCCACAGAGAGGACAGCGTCAGGACCAGGGAAGCAGCCAATCCGTCTCTTCTGAACCACAATGCTGCACATTCCTTTGCTATACAAATTAGCTAAGCTTCATCTCAGGAATGCCATAATTTCCATTGATTATGAATTCAGTAAATATTACCAGAAGTTTTCAATCTGATGGATTAATTTGAACTCTGGCAATTTTTGATCTGAAGACTTTATCTAAAAAGATGAGTTGTCAACCCCACATAAGCTAACATATAGCGCTGAAACAGTAACAAGTACCCACGACCTACTTCAGAGACCAGTGTCTAGACCATTGTAATTCTAAAATTACTCTGTAAAAATGTGCGTGGTGCTCTTTTTCTTAGAGTTTAGAATATGAATTGATTAGGTTTGAATTCTCATGGTAGAGTCATTTGCCTTCTTGTTCCTCTCCTACTGAGGAGGAGGACACGGGGTTGGGGAGGGCTCTGTCATCTCTTACATGTGAGCATTGCTACTTCAAGAAGGTTGGGGGATGGGCAGATGGCTTGGCACTCTACACACCTGCTTGGCAAGTGCAAGGACCCGGGTTTGATCACCAGTACTGTATGGCACATTGGCCCTGGAACCCCAGGCACCACGCTAGCCACCAGAACCAAGTATCGTGGTGCACACCTGCAGTCCCAGCACTGAAGACTCTGACACCGGAGCATCACTATGAGTCTGAGCCTCATAGAGAGAGCCTGTCAATAAGTAATTTTTGAAAATTAAAAAAAAAAAAGAGTTTACAAGCCCAAAGGCCACTTACCAAAGACTCCAGAATCAGCACTCTGACTCCAGACTGGCTGCAAATGCAACGCTGAGTGGTTTAATCCATTTAGTGGCTCTTCCTACCCAGCCGTGCCAGAGATGTGAAATGTGAGTTTTCCACAGAATCTGTGCTGCCCGATGAAGGAACCAGAGCCATATGTGGCAGCTAAGCACTGGAGATGGAGTTAACTTAGTTGGTGAGCTGAATTTTAAGTGTTCATCTCCTCGTGTGGTAAGTGGGTTGACCATCTAGGCTAACAAAATAGAAAGGCCATTGTTGTGGTTTATGTCTACTTGTCCCCCCCAAGCCTCATGCAATCATGGGGCGGGGACTTCTACAGTTGAAAGTTGACTCATGATCCACTGGGGTTATGCATTTTAGTATGGATGGGATTACGGGTCTGAGTACTTCTGGGATTATGAGTGTGGCCTAAGGTGGATAGGCTGAGGCAGAGAGCCTGAATGTAATATAAAGAGAAACAGAGAGACAGACTCACTCTGTTGCTCTCTGCTGCCCTGGTTGTTCCATTGCCTCTGTCACCATATTGTTGCTGTTCCACTGCCATGAACTGCTGCTCTCTGCCATGTGCCTCTCTGCCTTGGAGCCAGCCGAGTATGGACTGAAACCTGCAATAACTGTGAGCTGAATAAACCTTTCCTTCCTTCATTTTGAGCGTCAGGTATTTGTCCCAGCAACGAGAGTAGAGCAAGATGGCCATTATGGTCATAGGGCCACATTTGCCTCAGTTTCCCGATGTTCTCTTTCGTTCAAATAAACACACTTGTTTCCACCACTGGTTTTGCAAAGGTCCTTGTCAAGGAGTTCTGCAGCCCTACCATCTTCTGGCCTTTATTTCATGCATGAGAACCTAGAGGTACATTCTAGGCTTGATCCTCGCCCCCAGGAGCTCTCTACATTGAAGATTCTTTTGCTGTCTGGAGAGGCTGCAGATGAGGATTTTGTAATCTCTACTTGTTCCAATCAGCAATCAAATTCTAAGGAAACCAGCTGGGGACTAGTTGTGCCTACAAGACACTAAACATCACCCGGGCCTCGTGGCACACCCTGTAATCCCAGCACTTGGGAGGCTGAAACAGTACAATCACCAAGAGTCTGAGGCCAGACTGGGCTACACGATGAGTTCAAAGCCAACCTGAACTGCACAGCTGGATCCTGTCTCAATAAAGCTATACATTTTCAAAGCTCACTTCTTTGTTGAAGCCCTACACCAAACACAATGGGTAAAGCACATGGTAAGGCAGTTTCAGTGACAATGGGTTATACCTGCATTTTATGGTTGCTTTGTTGTTTTCCCCTTTCTGGGGACAGCATTCTAGGCCAAAGATCTCATCTCTTCTCCTTCAGTCACATTAGGGTCCCAGGAAAATAAAGCCAACAACAGCCATTTTATGTTTTTCATCATGCTAAGGCTGCAAATATGACATCAGAAAAAACAAGCCCCGTGGCAAAGCCAAATCCAATGAGCAAGGAAACACTCCCTGTTGAGAGAAGGAAACTACGAAGTCAGACGCGAAAGCTCCCAGCGACAGGCTGAGTGAAGGATCTGCCTGCAAGGCATTGTGACACAGTAGCTTCTGTTAGAGAGATGAGTTGACAGAGAGGTAGGCAGAACTGGATCCCAAGGAGATGGAAGAGAGGAAGAAATTGGACATAAAAGCATCACTGGCATTATATCATGGAACCATGCACTACTAAGTAGGGAGGCATTGGGCTATTCAGTGAAGAATGACATTAAAAAATTTCAGTTCTCTCTACTGGATCCTCAAACTTTTTTTTTTTTTTTTTATGTCTTTTTTAGACAGGGTCTCAGTACGTAGTTCAGGCTGACCTTGAGCTCACTTTTGTAGCCCAGGCTGGTCTCGAATTTGCACTGATCCTCGTGCCTCAGCCTCCCAAGTGCTGGGATTACAGGCATGTGCCACCACACCCAGTTCTCAAACATATTCTTCCCATTGTTTTCTGAATGCTTGGCTTAATAAGAGTCTTGGCATAAAATATACTAGAAAATATCCTCTGGGAAATCTATATTTTTCATCTGTCGTCATCTATCGTTTAAAATTAGTTCCAAGAAGGTGTGTACCACAACCCATCCGAACCCTAGCAAACTAAAAGAAGGAAAAATGCCACAGGAGCTGTAGTGAGACCCACATCTTTATCCACTGCACTTGGAGCACTTTGAATTTAGTTGCTTATTTCTTACAAACACTGATGAAGCCACATTAGTGACTCGACCAGGAGGAGGCTGGGCTGTCTCCTAGTGGGGACAGGGCCTTGCTGCTTCCTGCAGCCTGCTGCGGAGGGCAGGAGCTTGGTCTGTGATGCACGAACCAGCTGTGGGAAGCACTTTGGGGAGCGGAAGGGCTGCGGGCCAGAGCTTTTCAGTCCTGTGTGCAAATGTTCCATCTTGCTTTCTTGGTGACGCCCTATTTCTGGAGCCCACCACTCATCCTGTCTTAGGAGCCCTGGGTTTGGTGTGTCTGGTGGCGGCTGTTGTGTCGGGTTTGTGAGTATGTGGCAGTGATCTCTGACACCTGGGGACAGTGGTGTCCACATTCGCCAGGCATGTAGAGAGTGCTCAGCCTTACTTGTTAATATATTTGTAACTGAATACGGGGTTTTCAAGTTGCACAGAATAGTTAGACTATTCTCTTAAAGTTGTGAAGCATGCAAAATGAATGAATGAATTAATAAATGAATGAATGAATGAACGAATAAATAAATAAATAAATAAATAAATAAATAAATAAATTCCATTCTGAAGTATGCTAGAGGCTAATGAAACAATCCTGCTCTGGGTCTGTCACTGCTAGTAAGCTTTATAGAATAAGACCACCCCACACCTGCCAGGTAATCTGTAGGTGTTTGAGGTCTACCGTGAGGCTCAGCCCCAAATTGGCTGACTTCCAACCAGGCTGGTCCGAGGGCTTTTGGTCCTACTCAGGCCTCAGAGCGATACTAAGCTAACCCTAATCACACAACTCACTATCTAGACATTAAAGGCTGTTTCTACATACTGGAACATGCTCCTGTTTTAAGGGTTGGCATGTTGAGAAGATAGGCAGCCCAGGAGGAACTTGGCGCCAGTTGCTTCACATAGACTGGGTGGTGCATTCTGGGCTGCCTAGGTGGCTAAGTGTGCATCAGGAGCTACTCTCTGGCTCTGCTTTGGGAAGAAATAGCCCTGGGATGCGTAATGGTTTTTTCTTTACTAGTGATTTCAATGAAACTATAAAAGTTATGCTGACACAATCAGTAGATGACAATAAATTGAATACAGTTGCCTCTAACTCAGAAAAACAGAAAGATATTTAAATTAATTCTTGATGAACTGGAGGAAGTCTGGCAGAAGAAGGACAACATTCTCTGGGAGTAATAGCTCGCTTTTTCACTGCAACATTTGGGGCCATGAGAGATAGAAAAGCTTAAGTCTCTTTGGACACAGATATAAGATTAAAAATATAGATATCAGCATAGGCCATCATGCTGATAGAGGCCAGTGATGTTTAGTTGCTTCTTCTCCTTAATTATTAATTGATCCTAATGGACAGTTAATGAGAATGACTAATAACATTGAGGAAATAAATATGAGAGTAACTGCAAATAAGAAGTTTGACTTGGGGCCTAGCAGAACCTAGAGGTGAAGCTGGCAGACGCCCACCAAATGGTGTTCTTATTGGATGCTGATACTTGCTTTAATTTATGTTCTAGCTGCCTATTTAACTAGAAAAGAGGTTTCAGAGTGAACTGAGCTCCACTGTTTATGATTCCATGAACTACCTAAGCATACCCATTTATATTCAAGGAAGAGATGACGTAGGAATAGAAGAGAAACAGATGAGAATCACATCCGTATTGTTAATACTGTGAGAAGAAAACAAAAACTTCACTCAAGTCTGCTTACCAAAAGCAGGGCCCGTCTCAGATTCCCATTAGCATCTGCATGGGATTCAGCCAATGGAATACTTAATATTAATTCTATTTCTTAAGAGGGCTATGGATTTTTTTATATAAGGAAATAGTGCAACTGTGAATATGCTGGCTCCTCTTAATCCTTTTTTCCTGCAAGAAGGAATTCAGTGCCAGTAAACAGCGGACATGAGCTGCTTGCATTTCTGAGAAATAGGCGGTGCCCGGCCCAGTGCCTTCCTATTCTGGATGTTGTTCCACTAAACGTCAAGTCCAACAGGACTCCATTATTAACACTCACTGTGTCTTCATTTTAGGGATGCGTGCTAATTTATCCCAGGGCCTCCTGTTTGTCGTCTTTTCAAAATGGGTTATTTCAAGTGGACTAGTAGGGTGGGAAAGCAGAGGTGGAGAGAGCCAGTTGTCACCTTGCTCTCAAGCCACACCAGATAGAGGGAGGGACAGCTACTGTCCCAGCCTGCCGAGCCCAGCACAGCAAAGCCGTGACACAAGTGTGCATGGCACTGTGGGATTTACTAGTCTCCAGCAAATGCGAAGATCCTTGCACTCAATCCCTGGCTGTTTTCCCAGAGTCATAGGGTCTTGTGTGAAGCTGGGTGAAAAATATCAAGTCATTTATCAATCAGCCTACCATGGACTGCTTAGCACAAGTTCAAGGAATATGTGTTCAATGGGCCAAAAGAATGCAGGCCTTGGTATTTGTAAATGTGACAACTGAAAAACGTAAGACTTAGTAATCACTAAATACTTGCTATGGTCATCCACGTGTCATTCAACCCACGAGGACTAAGACTGCCACCCTGCAAAGCGAGGTTGAACTGACATGTAGTTGGGTTTCCTTAGTTGAAGACTGGGGCCTTTATCATACCCAGCACCTCACGAGATAAACAGAGGGGCCTGTTTGGTGTCTAGGGACAGGAGTGGGAATAGAGAAGCAATTTGCATCTCCAGTCTTTGGGGTTTAAGAGGTGTGCTGCTAGGGCTGTAGTTTTTAGTAAGGACCCAGGGAAAGGAAAGAACGATCCTGGCATCTCACCATGACTCATCTCAGACTCGGCCAATTTGGCTCAAATCTGCTTCTGAATATGCAATTTCCAAAATCAGGGATTTGCCACATGTTTTCTGGGCCTCAGTTTCCTCATCTTTAAAATAAGGATAGCTTAGGGCCAGGGAGATAGTTCAGGGATATGAACGGCTGCCTAGCAAGTGCAAGGTCCTGCGCTGCTTGATCCTCGGCACCACAACACAAACAAACAAAAATAATGAGATAAAATATGGATAGCTTTGTTCAGTAGCAGGATCATAGCCAGGGAGATTTATCCCAGGTGTGATTACTGCTAGTTAAAATAAGGACAGAAACAGACACCTGCCTGAATGAATTTCTATGAGAAAGAAATGCAAATTTTAGATTCGAATATTGAGAGTCATGCCTGGCATATGATAAGTGCTCTTTAGATGCCACTTATTGTCATGAATAATAAGTGGCCAGGGATCACGGCTGTCTTGTGCACCATAGAGAAGCCAGCCTGGGTAGAAGCAAGGGTGGGAGGAGCCACTGGAGTAGCCAGGCAACAGTGGATGGCAGAACAGAAAAAAGAAAACAGGAGTACCCTAGTGGGAGTTGAAGACTTTCATCCTGGTATCATGCTTATGGAGCTCAGACTTACAGGATCTGAGATGTGAAGTCCCCAGTTCACATACCACATCTGTCAACCTTTCAGTCTGTAATGGCCAGGGGACAGGGTTCTGGTGCACGAGCAAATTTATCAGAAAAGTGACATCAGTTCCCAAAGAAGAATGCCTGAAGGTGGTAGCTGATCCAAGGAGGAAGGGCAATTATTACAATTAACTGTAAATGTACTTGAAATTTCTGCTTCCTCGGCTATCCAGGTATAGGGTGTGTTGGTTTAGATGTTTAAATTACTAGTGAATTCATGATAGATGTGACGACACTAAGCTTTCGCATTTCTGGTCTCAGCCTACACAATTCAGAGCTCTGATTTAACGAGACTGTCTTTCACTTGCTGTCTCTTGACAATCCGTAGAGCTAGAGTAGCAAAATGGAGCCCCTGAATTCCTCCTCCACATGTTAAGACATTTGGCTTCCTAGCTCTGTCCTTTCTTCATTAAATAGGTAGTTCCTCAGCTTGGTCAACTCAAAAGATGAACCATTCTTGGCTACTACTTCATGGAACATAAAAAGGAAGCTAGAAAAGTAGAATATTCTAGGGTAGGCATCTCTCTATAAAGGCTGGCTTATTCCTGGTTTGAAACTAACCACACAGGAGACTGTTCTTGAAATGTTTAACAAATTCTATCCTGGTATCTAGAAGCAATGTTAGATTTCTGCAATGCCAGCGGCTGCATCTTCAGGCCGATTCCAATAAATTTGGGTTTGAGAAGAGTACTAACACGATATGTAGGATCCTTTGGAAAGACTGCAGGCATCAGACACAGGTTAGAGGCTAAGAGCTGGCTGGAAATGCCTCTCTGGATCCTTGCTGTGTGTGAGCTAGCTGGTTCTTCCCTTCATTAAAGATGCATTCTCTGAGTATGTGGCTTCATCTGGTACCACATCAGGCCCCAGGAAAACGAAGATGGATAAGTTGTGCTTCTTTGTGCTTCTTTGTTCAGACCCCAGCAAGCATAATATGAGTTGGATCTAAAGCTTTCAAATCACATGGATTCTGGATTTGCCTGGAGGCATGAAACCCAGCTGCCACAGAGGAACCCCGTGGCCTGTAGCTCACCAACCATTCACTGCCACGTAACACGGTATGTGAGAACCAACACATCAGACAGTCTCGTGGGTGGGTGTTGTTTTGTGGACAAGAACACCTAGCTAAACAACACTGTACAGCCAGTCCAGTGCAGCCAGAACTGGCACTGTTGCCTGCCAAGCCAGCAGTCCCAGCCCCCGCTGTCCACATCACTGGTACAGAGACTTAAGAAGGGGCTCTGCGCCCCATGCCTTTGGGAGCCCAATGTAGCTGTCAGCCATGCGGATCCTATAACACAGATTTTGCCTAATTCCTCCTCCAGCTTCTGTACTGCCAGCTTCTATTCCAAGTCAGAAGTGGACTTACGTAGAAGGGGCCCTAGAGAACACCCTTGAGCATCTTTTTTTCAAGAAGAATCATAATTCTAGCTTCTATCCTGGGATTTTATTACTTGGAAGAATCCCCAAACTTCTCTATCCCTTTTCTACACCCAGCCGACATGCATCTGTCTGGCCCTTGATCTCAGCTATGTTTTCACTTGGCAAAGTGGTTTTCTTATCTATGTGTCAGTCTCTCGTGAGACTCACAGCCAGGAAACAGGCCCAGTCTCTCCTGAACTTAGAAGTGCAAATGTTGGCGAGCATGTATTACCCGAAGCCTGGTGCTCCAAAGTCATCCAGGACCAATGCTACTTCTTGACTCCCCGTAGCAGTCCTGGTTGGACTCTGCACAGCACCTCCACCACACACACTGAAGAGGATTCCTTTCTGCAAATTTGGGAAGGGGACATGTGTCAGGAGTTCAGCTAGAGCCCTGGCAGGTCCCCTCTTGTGCAAATCAGAAGGGAAGAAAAGCTGTAAAGAAAGCTTTGATAGTTCTGCTTTCTAGAAAAGTCTGTGAGCGGTGGCATGGTGTCTTTAGCTCTTCATGCTGCAGCGTCTTTGCAACCTTTCTTCTACCTGTTCACGCAAAGCGGGCCAACTTCTCCGTTTCTCTGCCTGCAACCTGGGTGACAGCTGGCCAGCAGAACATTCTTCCTAAAGCCTTGGTTCAAGCACCAGGGTCTTCCTCAGTGGCCTTTTCACTTGGTGTATGTTGCACAACCTCCTGGGGTATTGTACTAGACCTCTGATAATCTGGCCCCTTGGTCTCATCCCACTGTGCCTCACTCTGCTCACTGCCCTCCTCCCCCACAAGCCCTGCCCCCCCTTCCCTTGTGCCTGGTCCTCCACTTCCGCTTACATCTCAGTCACTCTGCCTCCTACCTGAGTACTTCCACGGAAACTTCAACGACTCCCCATCTAGACTTCCTTCTTCCCTCTTAATCCCGCAGACCTTCTTTTCAGAACTGGTTGAAAATGTGAATTTTAGATGTCCAGCTTAGTTGGTTTGGACTTAACTAGGCAGCCACCATTTCAACTAGAATGAAGACTACCTCCAGAAAGGCCCAACGTCCTTTTCCTGCGGCCACTCATTCTAGAGCTTCATATAAATGGGAATATCTACTCTGTTGTGTTTAGTTGATTTCACTCCACACAGAGATTTTGAGATTCCTTTACGTTATTAAGGATAACAATAAGTTATTCTTTTTTCTTGCTGAATAGTATTCCATTCTGTGGTTGTAGCACTGTTATCATTTTGCACTATTTATTTGTGTGCTATTTTACACCAAAAATGACTCAAGCCAATAACTTACCTTTCTTAAGAATAATTACAATTTTGTGACTGTCTTATTAACCTTTTACATTATTTTTCTATAAAGAAAAAGAACAGGAAAAAAATTTCTTTCTTGCTGTATTCTAGAGTTCATGCTAGGCTATATTATTTAACTTTCATTGCAGCTCTGTGTGGGAGCTATCACCCTATTTTACAGATGAGAAAACTGAGTCCCTAAGGTAGTAAGCATTATGCTTCTGGTTATACATTAAATGTAGCAAACATAATTTTGATAACTTCAGATCCAGAGTGCTCTGTTTATCTCTACATGGGTCTGTTTCCCACACAAAATCTTGCAACGGTGCCTCAGATGTCACTGTTGGACTGGGGTTAGAGTCTGTGTTTCACAGGAATTCTTCAGTAAGATACATGGCAGCAACATGGAGCACACAGCACATGGATAACAAAGGGACCTCGCGGCCACCGCAACGCAGTCCTGTGCAGCCAGCAAAGCTACACCACAGTGCTTTCCCGGGGAAAGGGTCGCCACCTGTTCTTCTCAGGGTGTCCTTGGGTGGCCACCATGGCTACTTCCTGGACTGTATCCACTACATCGTGGCTAACTACCTAAATCAGCAAATAAAAGCATCTATTTCCAAACCACACAAAAACACAGACTCTCAAAAGGTAGACAGTTGTGTGTGAAAATTAGGATAAGGAGAATATCTCCCTTTCTTGTGACCTCTCTTCAAGTCTGGGGACAGCCACGAAGCTGTGTCCTCAACGTTGTAGCGGTCTGTAGGATGGCAGAAACCGACTCAAACCACCAGGACACTTGCCCAGGCCTGGTTATCTGGGAAACAACAAACTTAGTGGTAATGTCCAGAGAAGGTGTTTGTAGAAAAATTCCTGGAACTGGGCAAATCAGAAACACTGCTTCTGGAACCCACCAGGGATGGCGTTCAAGGGGTTTCTTTGCCAACAGAATACAAAAATTATACCTGGAGTGGGTGGGCGTCAGAAGAAATGTCTGATGTTTTAAAATATGAAAAGAAACAATGAAATGAAACACAGAGAGCTAAGGTGGGCTGCCAGGGGAAGGATGCGCAAGCTAGGAAGAACTGGAATTCGTTCTGTTCAAAATTAATTCTGATCCCTAATGATGTACCAGGAAGAAAATGGTGTTTACGACGGACAAGAGTCCTGTCAGTGTGAAAGTCACTTCCTAATGAGTGACAGGAGCTGGTGAGCAAGGAAATGAAGAAACAGAATTACCTCAGGTAATAACGAACCTCAGACATGGAGCAAAAAGGACCAGGCTCTCGACCTGGAGCACGGGTCAGGGTGACATTAAAACAGCCATGCAGGGAAAGAGAGCCTCGTCCAGAGCCGGCATTGAGCTGGCAGCTAATGGGGCAGCAGCTTCAGTTACATGAGATCCAGAGCGCGAATCCTTCAGCCAGAGAAAAGCACTAGAGCCGTGAGGTGAGAATTTCATACTCGACAGGAAACGAAACTGTGACTTTACGCCCAGAGAAGGCAAAGAGGTGACCTGCAAAGATCAGGGTGCTTCGGCACTGTTCTTAGTGTTAGGGGGAACTACTGGAGAATTTTAAGCAGGAAAATATTTAAATTTGTGTCTATAATCTCAACCACTCTGTAAGTAGCTACGGATTATAATCCAGTGTTAAGGGAAACGAGGAGAACAGAAGAAAGCCGCGACCAGGGCGCTCGACTGGCTGGGTGGGATCGGTGGACTTGGAGGGAAGGAAGCGGGAGGGCGCGGAAGTCGTCGACTGGCTACACGGATGTGCAGGTCAGTAGAGGAATAGATCGGGAGAGGACTTATTAAAAAACTTGTTTTGTTTACTTGCAAGTTATTTGAGATGAGCTGTATAAGCGCTACTGACACCCACCATGTATTTGCAGATTATTACTGGCAAGATTCGAGGGCGCTTACTTCCTCTGATTTTATTCGCAAATCCTCACCAAGTCCTCATGAGCTAAGCACTGCTCTAAGTAATTCTATTTTACAGAGACGGAAACTGAGGTGTCTGGAGGGAAGGCCGTGTGCTTGCCCTAGTGAGGGAGCTAAGAGACTGGCTCTAGAGTTTAAGATCCAGCAGCCCTGGGCCTGCCCCTGCCGCGCTGGTCCGCCCCGCTACCAGCGCCATGGTCCCGGCAGAGCGAGCCAGCTGGCCGAGAGGCGTTGGCACTGCCAGGCCAGCGAGCCACAAGGGCCGCACCCAAGTCCCTGAGAAGGCCAGGCTGACGGAGGTCAGAGCAAAATGGCACAGCAGGTTAGATGCGTCCCCTGGAGCAGAGCGAGAAAGGACGGAAACGCAGGTCTGTGGGTTTGTTGGCGGGAAGGTGAACACGTTGCAGGCGCCTGGCTTTTTCTTTCCATCAAACTTGGACGTCAGCTCTGCTGGGTCTCGCTCACCAAACCGTGAAAGGAGACAGGGTACCAACGTTCTAGAGCTACGAGAGTCGCTGAAAACGCGTAGTCACGAATGGCGCACGCTGCAGAAGCAGAGTGCGTGGCGGCACTCCAAGGAGCGAGCGCTCTGCAGAGATGGTGCACGCTGATGCGAGGTCCTAACGGGGCGCAGGTTTCTGCTCCAGACCCATTCCCCTGCTTTGGAATAGGCAGCAAGCGCGGAGGGGCTGGGTTTAGTGGGGTGAGGTTCGCAAGGGACGGTGGAAGGAGCCGTGTCGTGAGTGTTTCACACACAGACGCTGAGATCGAGGCTGGGGGCGGGTGTCTATTATGCATCAGTGCTTGTGAAGCGAGAGGGGAGGACGCAGGGTTTGGCAGAGGAGGAAGTCAACCGGAGATGCACACATAACAGAACATGGTGTCAACCTAGTAGGGAGAGCGACAGCAAACAGGACCCCGTTGGGAGGTACAGCTGTGTCAGTGAGAAGACCTGAATGTGTTTGCTAATCCTGCCTTGCTCAGTCCCCAGTAGTGGCTGCTCAGGGAGGGCTGAGACGTCACCTGGAGCCCACAGAGAGCTGATGACCGCCTGCGGGTGGACATAGCCATGTGGCTCCCAGAAGTAGATCTCTGCCTGTGAGGAGACCTGCATGCTGCACTTCTGTGTCTCTGCTTCTTAGCCCTGCTGTTTCCCTTTAATTCAACTAAAGAAACCCCTGGAGGGTTAGCACCACACGCTCCTGGCTGAGGCTGGTGGGTCATGGAGCTGTGATCGTGAGGGGAACTCAGCCCTGGCCCTATTCCCGTCCGAGCTCTCCTGCTCGGCCTCCCAGCAGGTGCGCTGCTCCCCTGAGCTCCGCGGTGTAACTCTGCCCCATCTCCCACAGCGATGTTCCCCCTTGGACTGCGGTCCTGAAACCACGAGCTGCCTCGGCGCACCTTCTTTCCTTTAAGTTGTGAGTGCCTGGCGTGGAGTCTGTCAACTGGAAAGATGGCGGGTACAATGTCTGTCACAGAGCGCTGTGGAAATAGCACTATCATAATAGAGAAGGGAAGTTAGGCTTAGGAAAGACAGACGTAAAAAAACAAATTCTTCTTCACAAATACATGAAAGCTGGGGCTCACACAGCACAGGGGAGATCATCTATGAGGACCAAACATGCTGGCTGAGCCCAATGGATACAGATTTCGCCTGCTCCCTGTGCCCATCTGAAAATAATCTCTGTGTATGCAGAACCCTCAGATCCCACTTTGCACATCATCGTCTTTTCTGCAGCCCCATCACCAGTGTTTGTCAAATCCCACAGGAATACCTGCAAACGTCTATATTCCTCAGGAGAACTAGGCTCTCCTTTTCCACAGGAGGTGAGGGCTACTTAATGGGGTTCCAGCTTCTCTCCTGGGGTGAGCTATACATAAAGCCACAGAAAATTTAGAAGACAATTAAATGACCTATTCAACTGTCTGGTTGTGTGTGTGATTGTACTTTGATGTTTTAGATGTAGTAAGCTTAAGTCACTAGGAACAAAGCGTTTTGTTTGGAAATGACCTGACTGTGAATTTCAGCTTGCATTTAGAAGCTGAAGTGAGTGAAAAAATAATACCAAAAAAGCCTCTCGCCTCCCTGCAGTTCCACTCAGTGGTGGGTGACAGAATACGTGCCACCCTACCTCCTCTACAAGAGGTGTTGGTCTCCCTTGAAAATGCTCACAGGACCCGGTCACCTCACACAATTTCCGCCAATTCTCTTCTCCATTGTCCCCTTAACCAGAACTGTTCTGTGTTGCGCCACCATCATCTGCTCAGAAGTAGCAAAAGATGCCACGCTGCCACCGTAATTTTCTGGAAATTACACGGCTAAAAGCAATGGCTTTTGTCACTAACAAAGGGCTGTTTCATCTTACTCTGATAGTTCTGCACCCTGGATAAAAAGAATTATCGTAATGACAAATTTAACAGAACCGGCTATTAGCGGCTAAGTTTAGACTCAGTCTTTACCCTAGTTACTATGTTTAGACTTGAAAATGAAAATATTATTTCAAGATGGAATGGAAATTGTTCACCATGAGGCTCACATGGGAAAGAAATAGTTGCTGAAAAGAGTTTGAGGTGGTTATGAATACAATGCAATTACACTATTGAAAACATTGGTAAGATGAGTAGTTTTCTAAAGATAGAAACCAAATCAGCTGGAACTTCTTCAGCAAGATCTCCCCTCCCCCCTTGTAGGTACCAGCTACCCCAACACAGATGCACATGTGTACATACATGCATATGCACATGCATGCACACATGTGTACAAATTCACACACGTGCACTGACATGCACATATGTGCTCAATGCATATGCACATGCATGCACATATGTGTACAAATTCACACACATGTATACTTGCATGCACACATTGTTCACATGCATGCACACATGCAACACATGTACTCACGCACACACACATGGATACTCACATGCACATGTGCACTTACATGCACACACGCACATGCACATACATGTGCACACACATGCACACACACAGAGGCAGGTGGAAGAGCTGTCACGTCCTTGCACTATCCCTCAGCGATCTGTTGCCACTGAGTGTTTCCCCCCAGCGCCTGCCTTCTACTCAGGAGCCCACATGTGCTGGAAGAGCACCACAGCTGTGCGGACACAGCCGCTTCTTCCTCTCTGACTCCATTTTCTCACCTGAACACACACAAGTAAAAGCCCCTTCCAGGTCAGATATTGGACACTAAGTCCTTCCTGGAGATCACACGCTGGTCAGCGACAGCCCTCCTTGTTACACTAAAAGCATCCCCTAGCTTGGAGCCAGCACAGGGCTGGAGTGTTCGTCAGCACAGCAGAGAACCATCAACTGCGGAACCGTGCTTTATACCCATTTGGGACCAAGCCGCATCACAAATCTTCTGTCTCCTTTTATCTCCCACCAAACCCCAGCCGATTGTGTTCACTCTCAGATGAAACCAAAGATCAGATTTCCAAAGGATAAACATGTCATCTACCAGGGCATTTGAACTCTGGGCAAAGCTCCATTGATTTTATGATCTATAGCTTCCCTAAATACACAGAGCTCACAGCTGCTCATACAGCAAATGAAGCCAGGAGTGCATCCCAGGATGTTGCAGTCTTCTATGATATCTCCTTGTGAGATAAAAATCTTTCAGAAATTTAAATAGAGTACTTAAGAGGCAGCCTGGTAGCAATCCCCTCGAAAATGAGAAGGCCTAGTGTCCTACCAGAAATGAGAGTGATGCCAGCTTACATATCAGTGGGCACCTAATAAGCTCATCATCAGCTGAGCATTATGTGAGGACAAATTTCTAGCACCCATGTGGCAGCATCTGACCTACAGAGGAAGTACAGACAGCAGGAACAGGGTGCCGACTCCAGGTGAGAGCCCCACGCTGAGCAGAGAGCCTGCCTACATACCTACGTCTCCCAGCTACATTCCCTCTTACAGTGGTGCCTTGTCTTGTGTTCTTGGCCAAGAGGAGAAGCACCTTGGCCATGTTGGTCTAGGGGATTTGGAAGGAAATGAAAGGTTTCCCTCCCTGCCCCGTAGTCCTGGAAGTCAGTTGTAAATATGGCAGCAGGATGGCGTGGTAGAACCTCTGCCAGTTCGCACCACTGATTGGCTGACCAGTGGAGGAAAGTTCTCCACACACACACACCGGTGCCCAGGGCAGTGAGTTGCAGTAAGTTACGCAGAGGTGGGGCTCTCGAATCATGACCTAGCCAGAGCCCTGGAGCTACCACTGAAGCTTTCTTGGCATACCTGGTTATGGAAGAGGGAAGGACGAGGGAGTCTTCTGGGAGTGCCTCCTTCCCCTCGTCTCTGCAAGGTATTTATGAGAAGAATGCTTATGGCTACATTTTGGAAGTTATATTTGCTGAAGCACCCTGCGAATGAGGGCTGGGGACCATCACTGGAAGCAGCAATAACAGCAAGAAGAAATGTACAAATCTGTAGTCCTTCTTCACCCACAGATCAGCTCGTGATTGCATCCAGAGTGCAGCTACACTGGCCATGCTGTGCGATCTGAGCTCCAGTGAGAAGCAGCATCTCATGGCTGAGGAAGGGCCCTTTGCTCTGAGAGTAAATGAGATAAGGGGAGAAAAAAACACCTGTGGAATCTCAGAAAAGACATTTGTCATCTGTTTTATAATTTTACCTCCATTTCATCCTGATTAAAAATTGGGGGAAGAGTTCAGTTCCATCAATTGTCTTCATTTTTGTTGGTTGCCCATGTAAACTGGCCACACCCACTTCTTCTTGCACTCAACTGATTTTCAAGCTAAACCTGACATAGCCTCTAAATGGTTTTCTACTACGCACCCTGCATATTGCCCAGGGGAATCCCACAAAACTCATTTAAGGTGCAAGCTTGATTACGTGGGGACAGAGCAAGCCCCTGCAGGTGACAGGCGAGCGAGGGCATCGAGTCCTGAGCCACTTCACAGCTGCCCCAACACTTGGAAGGACTATATTTTAAAATAATTATGAAGTATATTTAAACTCAGATAAATAAAACACATTTTCCATAAATGATGCCAAGTCCTGCCAATTAAACTCATCTATTTAAAGCCATCTTTAGCGCTCAACAAACGCCGGCTGCTTTTGCCCTCTGAAAGCAATTCTGAGCATTTGCTCTCGCACTCTCCCTGTGCCATTCTGCTGCATTCCTCTGGTTAATATTTAAAGCTTCTGAAATTGTTTTTTCCCATATGCTTTTGGACTGGAATTGAAAATTGAAAATTTTTTGTGTGTTTTTTCCTTTTTGTGCAAAGGCTGGTGAAATATAATCTCTTAGGCTGCTTATTAAGAGAAGATATGGCTAATATCAACAAACATGAAGTCTTTATTAAGTAATAAGAAGTAAGAAAGATGGAGTGGAAAGTCAGGTGCTTTGATTGTACTATTCATAAAGACACTGTTACTCAGCATGTAGCTATAATAATGATACAACAATAATCATAATTTCTGAAGTGCAATACCTGATGTGGGTGCAATCATTTGACAAAACTCGCCACTTCCACACAGCTATTTTTCACATAAAGAGCCTGAGTATCAGTAACTGAATCTGCCCAAAAATTCAGAGGTTTTTAGCATCTGGACTAATATATGCTCCTGCACCTGTCCAATAGCAATTTAGACGACTGCACTTTTCTGTCTTTAAATTTTATAGTTGGTTTACTTACTCAGCTATGATATTTGAAACCACAAAACATGCACTTGAATATCTGCTGCAGGCTCAGTGAAAAGAGCTGTTATATTATTTGAATCATGGCTCCCTATGTAAGGATGAATTTTAAAGCAATAAAATCAGGAATTATCATCTCCAAGTACAGGAATGGATAGATTATAAGAACACTGAGATTGTGGGCATCAGTGAAGGCATGTTTAATCTAGCCTTAGATTTGGAGGCTTGGGTTAAAAATTAATGGGCTGGTCCAGAAATGCTTCAACGCCTCTGTTAGATTGCTGGAAAAGTCTTCCTAAAGGTGTTAAGATTTGTGTCTAGTTGTCCACCCAAAGCCTCATGCAATTATTGGAGCAGCTTCTAGAGTTTGTGATTAATTCTTGATCCAGTGCTGGGATTGTGGGTATGAGTGCTACAGCTGCCTTGGGACAGGTAATCTGCACACAAATGTAAGGAGGGGAGAGAGGCTTATGGCTGCCTCAGCTGCTTCTCCTCCCTTTGCTCTTTGCTGTTTTCTGCCACCATGAGCTGCTGCCCTCTGCCATGTACCACTCTGCCTTAGAGCCAGCAGGTTATGTCCTGAAACCTCCACTAACTGTGAGCTCAACAAACCTTTCCTTCCTTCATTTGGGGTGTCTGGTATTTTGTCCCAGCAACAAGAGAAAGATAGCCAAGACAGAAGATGATATTAAGACTCATGAGTAAGAGTCTTCAGAGGAGAAAAATGTGACTGCAATGAGATTTTTCTTAGGTCTGTTTCTAAGCCTGGAGACCTCACAGGTGCAAGGCTCAATACCACTGCAAATTTCGGTGAGAGGGAGGAAAGGAGGCCTCTGTAGCAATCATCAGCCCCTTATTTCACTTGAATGCATCCTCTTGAATCAACAGCCACTACTCTGATAAACGCATTCATCCTTCACCCTGCCCAGCCCATGTCCTCTCCTCCCATGATGAAGACATCAGACCTTAACAAGACATCTGTCTCTCATTGGCTTTCTTAGCTTCAGGTGGACCTGAGCTCCCCTTTCCTACCTGTAATATGGTTGCTGGTGATATTCAGGTCCAGCAGAGCTCTATGTTGTGTGGCAGCAGAACTCTGGGACACACTCACCTTCTACTGTGGTCCCAGACCCCCTACCCCTCCTCAGGGCTCTCCTATGCCTCATTCTACTTTCACGGTGGCCTCTCCCTCTTCTTGAAAGACTTCATGAGTAAAACTGCTACGGATCACTTTCAAATTTATTTGAGAAAGGTCTAGACCCTTTGCTAACCTGGTTATTCTCTTCACTCTTTTAGACTCAGCATCCAGCATCATGCCTGAAATGAACCCCATATCTAGACTTTGGTAACCAAGCAATGCATGCTGGTACCCTACAGCAGGATAGAGCATGGGATACTGATGGCCGCCCTCCTTTCCCAAGAGAAATTCTATAGCCCTGGGGTCATATTTGTGCACCAGAGGAATATGAGGTTCACGTGAGTTGACAGTGCCCAGCAGCACCTGGCTGCACACCTCCATGGAAACCAGGGGGGGGGGGGGCTGAGAATTTCTGCAGAATTTTAAGATAGCAGTGGTAACCATGCAGTAAACCGTGGAATATCGGTAGCTTCACAAGATAACTGAGCAAACCAATTTCTAGAATAGTTTCCCAAGCATGTCTGAGATACTTGAGCATTCTCAGAACATAATTCTGGAAGGTTTTTAATGATTTGAACTTCCTGAGCTGGTAGGTTGAGGCACATCTATTTAAAATTTCAAGAAGAGGAGTTTTTCAGTTCCACATTAATCCAGACCAGGGATGTGGCCCCGTGAGAGAGAGAGAGAGAGAAAGTCACTGCTGACTCATAGCCAGAGATCAGAGTGTGGGAGCCAGCTCTTCTCAAATACCACACATCACTTATGAAAACAAGAGGATAGTTGTGCTTTGGGTTTCCACATTTAGAATCTGGCTCCATCTCTTCTCTTCGTTTATCATTTTTAATTATGAGTTTGTATTTAGACAGATAATTTCAGAATTTACTGAGCATCGATGCTTAACATTGTGGATTGCTATCAACATATCACTTAGAGCTACTCCTCAACCTTTCCATCTTTCTGTTACTTGGAAGCCACATCAGTGAGGGAATTTCCCCACATTCCCAAGATGCCAGCGCACCACCCCAATGTACCTCCTACAGAACAAGATAAAATTTCTTTCTCTGTTTTCTTCTGAGCAACTTCAGCTATCTTTTGGCTGCCCTTTGCTCCCGAGAGACCAGTATCTGGCAAGACACCCCAAGATTCTCTCTGCCAAGCTCCTGCAAAACAAAACTGAGTTTCGCGGCTACCTTGAGGCCCATATTTTCCACTTGCCCTTCACTTATTGTCAACCCCTGTTGGCTGTCTTTCATAAGAACTTCATGAACTCTTCATCTTCTGTCCATTCCCCCTTCATGTCCTTAATCCCATCCACATCTGCCAATCCTGAGAATCTTGCCGGCAGATGCATCCAGACTGTTAAGGTAATACCAGCGTTCAGATACAGGGTGACTCATGACTGATCAATTTGCTTTCAGCACTTGTTTCTTCAGTCTGAGAATGACAAATTACAAAATACTCTGCAGCGCCTGTGGGCCCAGCAGGCAGGGACAGATGCTCTCAGGTGTGATTTGATTTCTCACTGGTCTTCTTGTTAGCTGGAGCCCCCCCAGCTTCTCCCCTCCTACGCACTTCCTTTCCCTCAGTTTGTGCCAAGGACTCTGCTTTTTCATCTCGTTCCTCTAGCTCACCTTCTTCACATCCGGGGACTGCTCTGAGGCCTGTGTTCTGTGGGGCTCCCACTGGTGACCACGGTGTTCACAACTGGGAATCTCCATCTGCAAGTGCCTCAAGTATTGACCTCAGCAACGTTAATTCAAGGTTGCTTAGGTCACCATCTTCTTTCCTTACTTCAGTGAATTCCCTCACTGTGCATCCAGTCCTCTGAGAGTGTTTCGATCTTTGTTTTGAATATCTCACCACTGCATTTTAACTTCTTGCTACCTTAGCTTTTGTGCGCATTCTCTCTGCTTTATCTTCGTTTCCCTCCTGCGTTTCCCACCTTTAGGTTTTCATCTCTGCTCTCCTAACTTTTCATGAGATCCTCAAAATAATCTTCCCCTTAACATGTGGGGACACGCCTGTTCAATATATTCTTCTCAATGACTCTGGAAAATAAATTCCCCAATACTAAGTTTTTATTTTACCATTTCCTTGCTTAAAATGTTGCAAGGGCCCACATCACTCTCACCAAGAGAAATAACACACATGGATGGAGTGATCAAGGCCACTCCACATGGGACCTTAGTGTGCCTCCCTGCATCAGGTCTTCTGGATATGACCTGCTTCTGTCATCCTGAGCAATGCCCACCTTCCTCAATGTGTTATAATCTTTTATTCTTTCTAGACTTAGTGGAAAATTCTGTCTGTCTGGCCTACATCATTCATTTTTCTGGGTGTAGGCGGATGCTAGTTGTCTCAGTTACTCTTCTTTCATTGCTGTACTACCTGACACCCAAAATGAGGAAGGAAAGGTTTATTTAGCTCACAGTTCCTGGAGGTTTCAGTCCATACAAAGCTGGCTGCAAGGGAAAGGGGAACAGGGTAGTGGGCAGCAGTTCATGGTGGCAGCAAAGAGCAGAGCACAAATGGAGGAACAGCAGCAACAATGGCAGCAAGGAGTCTGTCGCTCTGTCTCTCTTGTGTTATATTCAGGCTATCTGCCCTAGGCTGGGGAAAGTACTCACATCCATAATCCCAGCAGTTCTAAGACCCATAATTCCACTGGATGATGAGTTAATCTCAAACTCTAGAAGTCCCTGACCTATATGACTGCATGAGGCATTGAGGGGACAACTAGACATAAACCATAACATTCCACCCCTGGACCCCCAAAGTCTCATGCACATCCTTTTGTGAAAAAGACATTTTAGTCCATCTCTAAGAGTTTCCAAAGTCCTATAGTTTCAGCATTGCTGAAAAGTCGAAGTCCCAAGTCTCCTCCAAGATCTAAGGCAAATTGTAGCTGTGAGACCTTGTACAAATGAAAAGTTAAACACTTCTAACATTCAAAGGCACAAGATAAACAGTACCATTCCAAAGGTGCACACAGCAGGATACCAAGCATTGGGACTAACACAAGTTCAAAATCCAGCAGGGCAAACATTAAATCCTACAGTTCCAAGTGAAACATCTGAAGCAATCGGTGCTGAATTGTGAGCTCAATGTGGCACTGCATCTATGGCACTTTTGGTGGTAGCTTCCATGGCTTCTCTCTTAGGTAAGCTTTGCTTCCGCCTTGCAGTTTTCCTTAGATGATCCATGTTCCTGACTTTTCCATATTCCTGGGGTTTCCATTTAATAGGTTTCTCATTCACAGCTTTACATACTGACTTCCCCAGGGCACACTGCCTGACTTCCCAGGCCTTCTTCTGAAATATAGGTGGAAACCTTCTTAACCTCATGCTGTTTTATGTATAGGTGTCCCCCCAAAGCCTCACACAGTCATGGGGCAGCTTCTGGAATTTGTAATTGATTACTGTGGAAATGGGTGCTGTACCACCCCTGGGGCCAGTGATTTGCATTTCAATGGAAGGAAGGAAGAGAAGTTAGCTGCTTGAGCTGCTGCTAGCTCTCTCCCTTCACTCTTGCTCTTAGCTGCCACCATGACAGGTTGCTCTCTGCCATGTGCCACCTTGCCTGGGAGCCAGCTGAATATGGACTGAAACCTCTAGTAACTGTGAGCTAAATAAACCTTTCCTTCCATCATTTTGAGTGTCGAGTATTTGTCCTGGCAATGAGAGAAGAGTAACTAAGACACTTCAGAACTCCTGCATTTTGAAAGCATCTACAACTAATGCCATATCTATGATGCCAAGATCTGCTGCTAACTACATCAGTAGCCAGGCTTCCTTCTCTCTTGGCTGTAGAGATTGAGTACCTAGATCACTGAGGTTCTAATCCTGATTTTCAAGGAATAAGTTCTCCATGCTGGTGCCATTCTGGAACCTGGTGTGGCCACCACCACCGTTCTGGAACACAGGGTTCTGTGGCCTTTCCCTCAAGGCAAAGTCCCTATCCCTTCAATTCTGAGACTGCAAAGAGTGGAGATCTTTTGCCTTCACTGATGCCTTCAGGGCATCCTTTGGATTCTCTGGCTCCTTCCCTGCAGTGAAGATCCAGTCAGCTCTATCTTTTCAGTCCACAGCTTTACTGGAGCTTCCTTTCTGGCCAAACTCACAACATTTTAAGTCATCCTGTTGGGCCCTTTGCTCTTGATTCTCAACATAAATCTGGCAAAAAGCCCCCAACAACAGCCATGCCACTCCCTCAATATTTGGCTCGTTTGAAATATCTTTTATTTAATTTTTTTGGGGAAAGAATTATATATTTAGAATTAGCCAGCTAGACTCAGTTTAGATGATCCCAGTTTTGTTAGCAACATCCAATGCATCATAATCAGGAGCTAGTTGAACATATGCCTTCTTCTCTCCTTCTCTCCATCAAGCCTGATTAGGGGATTGACCTCGGTACAATCAATGCCACAGAGCTTCTATACAGCTTGCGTGATTTGGTGTTTATTGGCTTTGACATCCACAATGAAGATGAGCCTGTTGTTGTCCTTGATCTTTTTTATGGCTGACTCTGTGGTCAGGAGGAGCTTGATGATGGTATAGTGGCCAAGCTTGTTCCTCTTAACAGCACTCTTCCAAGGGTATTTGGGCTGCCTCCATAGCAGCAGTGTCTTTGGACAGCAGAAGGTGGGCGATGTTCATATCTTCTTTTTGTGGCTGTGGATGCCTTTAGCATGGCCTTCTTGACTGGAAAGCTTTTGCTTTAGTTTCAGCTTTGGGACAGTCAAAGACTTCCTTCTTCACCTTCTGTGGCATCTTGGTAAAAAGCTGAAATATTTTTAAAAAATTAATCAATCTGCCATGCTTAACCTCACCCTCAGGCAAAGTCTCTGGACATGTGCAAAATGCCAACAAAGATTTTGCCAAGTCAAAACACAGATCATCCAAAGTCCAACAACCAATGCAGTCCTTCCTCCCAGCAGAAGCCTTCCACAGTCTGCTCTTTACAGACAGGCTTTCTTTCATCATTCTGGTCTTCTGAGCTCTGACTAGAATCTCCTCTACAGAAGACCTGAAGACGTTCCAGCTCTTCGCTAGTAGGAGGCCTCTCCAAAACTTTCCTCTCATCCTATAAGACATTCCCAAAAGTTTCTCCACATGGTCAAGTGTAGCAATGACCCACTCCTGCAGTACCAAATTCTGTCTCAGTTACTCTTCTCTTGTTGATGGGACAAATACCTCACACCCAACATGAAGGAAGGAAAGCTTTATTTAGTTCACAATTATTGGAGGTTTCAGTCCATACAAAGCTGTCTCCAAGGTGGATGGCACATGGAGGAGGGCAGCAGTTCTTGGTGGTAGCAAAGAGCAAAGAGAAAACGGAGGAGTAGTGGCAACAGTAGCAACAGAAAGAAAGTCTGTCTCTCTGTCTCCCTCATGTTATATTCAGGCATCCACCCCAGGCTGGGGGAAGTACTCATACCTATAATCCCAGTAGGTAGCTCTAAGTTGCACAATCTCAGTAGATCATGAATTAATCTCAAACTATAGAAGTTCCTGCCTCATGACTGCATGAAGCTTTAGAGGGACAACTAGACACAACCTATAATACTAGTTAGTGACCACAAATGACTTTAGGTCCTGCCTCCTGCAGAATGACTGCCCATCAGGTCACTTTTCATTAAACAGGCATACACATGTCTTTCTTCTACTGTAGCATCCAGTGTGATTTAATATTTTTCCATATTTATCTGAGTATGTTGTTGATTTTCAGTGCTCTAACAGTTTTTGCAGACTATGACATGAAGTATGATCAAAACCATGGTAATGTTTAATTTTTTGTTTATTACAGTAAAAGGCACTTGCCATTAATTCATCCCCTCATGCTTTGCACACTCTTCACCATTTCTTCACGTCACTTTCTGAAACTCTGGAAATCTTCTGTCATGACTGACCTGCACCACACTTTCATGGGGGTGTGGGTGTCTCAGGTGGATTCTAAACATTTACTGTCTGTAGTCAGAAATTGAATGGTACAAGATTAGCTGCCTAAGGTGGAGGTAGACTCTGTGGGCATCGCCTTCCTGCCGTGCAGCACCCAGCAGTGCCATACTCTATATCTGATCACATTTCCTGAAGACATTCGTGAAAGAGGATTTCTGGAGCTCCTCGGGAAAGCGGCAGGAATATTGTGATAAGTGCATTTGAAATTAAAGGGTGTGTTGAACGGATCAGTGGCAGAGTGTCTTGTACTGTACTTGTTGTTAAATCAAAGAATTTCTCATAAAATTTGATTGCCCCATTTTAGTATAGTCTTCACTATTGACAAGAACTCTTATTTCTCTCAATTTAATTTGCAAATTGTCTACCATCGTTTATTTATTAACTAGGAGTCCCTTTTGTTTCAGTCACCTGCCAACTCCTGCCTTTCTCAGCTTCTTTGGTTTTCCCCATACTATAGAGACAGAGGCAGATTTGGGTGTTCATAGTGGCTTCCTGGGTACACGGAGGAGAGACCTCTTTCTTGAGAGCAACACATGAATTCGAGATCTCCTGCCTCATGTCACCACTCCGGATCCTACCAGGCTATCTGCTCTGGCACATCCATCTCACAGAGGCCCTGCTGGGGACACATGTGACTTCCAGGAAGAGGGTTTCTGTTCTGTGTGTCTTTCACTGTGAGCCATCTCAAATTTCTGAAAAATATTCCTGGGTCCTTAAAAAAATCTAAATGAGGGGGCTGGGCAGATAGCTCAGTGAACTAAAGCATCTGCTCAGACAGAACTCAGCAGCCAGGGTCCTATCCCCTACTTGCCATGCCAACCCCACCCTTGGGGCACATTGAGAAGATAATTGAGACTGTGCATGGTGGTGCACATCTGTAATCCCAGTGCTTGGGGGCTGAAAATAGGACAGTCAGTGCATGTTCAATCTACCTCATGAGACCCTGTAGACCCTATACCAAATATATAAATAAAATAAAATAAATAAAAAATGTAAATAAAATAATTAATCGATCAAACCTTTCATTAGTAATGTCAAAAATAAACTGAAGACTCACCCTGATTTGACTTAGTATATTCTTAAAATAATTCTCAACAATCCAATGAAATGTAACAGCACAAAAAAGACTTTTTTCATTTTAATAGGTGTAGAACCACATGGGTACTATTGAGACTGTACGTTCCCATCACATGGGGCTGCCTGAGTGTGTGATTTTTATATTCTAATAAAATTCAACCTGTTTAGGGATCACTGTGGTTAAGATCAATTTCATCCATATGATAAAATACTCTTTTATTCTCCCTCTGGGATACATTTATTAAAAGACAAGAACATTAGAGTTAGTATGCTTTGTTTAACACATTTTGGGTTTAAGGGGATTTTCCCCTCAGTAGTACTGTTATCCAATGTGATCCTATAGTAAATATTTAACATTGTACAGACTTTTACTTCTGCTTGAGAAAAACAAATTTGCAAATGCCAATCATATGCATTTTCTGTGATCCTAAAAATAATCTTCATAGGTGGAAAGAAAAATACATAAACTAATATTCTTTCATTATCCAGAGTATTGGTCCACTAAAAATCATTACCCAAATGCAAAAGGAAATAACCATGATCTCACAAGTAGTGTCTCAGTAACTTCTTTTTCAAAGTTTTTTTTTATTATTATTATCTAAGCTACAAGAAAATCAATCTATTGTGGAAACCAATATAAATTAATAGCCCAGTCATTTTCCCAGCCCCTTCATTTTCTAGTGATCTTACAACTAACTGAGGTCAAATTTCCTCCAAAGAAGGTAGAACACTGCAGACTTTGTATAAAGGGAAGTGGAAGCAGGTGGAAGTAAGAGGCAGCAGCCCTGGCGTCAACAACTAGCATTTTTTGCCTACTGGATATAAAAGACATGAACTTTGAAGGGTTACTTAATGTTGCTATGTGAAGTAAAGCGAATAAATGAAATATTCACCCATGAGGTGAAGATACTGTATTAAATA
>PVKN010002354.1:12415-43197 GCA_004027915.1 Capromys pilorides | reverse complement strand
GAGGGAGAGAGGGAGGGAAAGACAGGGACAGAGAGAGAGGGAGGGACAGGAAGGGAGGGAGGGAAAGAAGGAAGGAAGGAGGAAAAGAGAGGGAGGGAGGGAGAGACAGAGAGAAACAGAGAGGGAGGGAGGAAGAGGGAGGGAGGGTGGAAGGGAAGAAGGGAGGGAGACAGCGGGAAGGAGGGAGGGAGACAGAGAGAGAGGAGGGGTCAGGGTCCCAGTATCTCCTTCAAAGGTGGCGCCAGCATCCTAGTTCCCTTCCACTAGGCTCTGCCCCTTCCGGTTCTACCATCTCTCAACGATGTCCCAGGCAGGGGGCCAAGTCTTGAACATGCAGTCTTTGGGGAACTTTTAAACCCCAAACTGCAGCCCCATCTGCGCCAGGGTCACCAGGGTGCTGCTAACGGAGTAGCCATCTGACCCACCGCCTGCGGGCCAGGAGCCCCAGCCACCAGGGACCCTTCGTGCTGAGAGCAGGCAGCTGGGAGGTCCAGAAGCAGCAGAAGCGAGTGGGCGGAGGTCCACCAAGGAGGGAGCGGGCCACAAATGGTGGCTAAGAGAATCTAGCCAGCAAAGCGAGCTCAAGGGAAGCAGAACCCTGCACAATCAGTGCGAATCCGGGCGGGGGCGGGGGGCGCGCACCTCCCATCCCCGTGTTGCAGGAGGCCAGAGGGCCCAGGACGCTGCTAGATCGCCCACCACACATTCCTGGCGGTTACATCCGCCCCACACGGCTGCTGACCCTTCTACGGCGCTGTGGCTTCAGCTATAAAATAAGCCCGAGCCGAGTCTCTTGGGCTCGAGTCTCTCTTGGAGCCGAGAGAGGAGCTGGTTCTCATCAACTGATGGTGCCTTTGAGGTGGCTAGAGTCAGACATCAAGAGCAGCAGGTTACTGTCTTTTCTCTCACTTTCAGGGAAGATATAACAAAAACAGTATTTATGGGCTGGGGCTGGGGCAGGGTATCTAGCTCAGTGGCACCGCACTTGCCTGGCAAGTGCCGTGGCACTTGGAGCCGTGGTCGTGAGGACCGAAGCGCTGGTGGGCAGGAGCAGGAGGCTGGCGAGTGGCCACCGCTCCTACCACAGACAGATGCCTGCTTCCTGCTTGCTGCCACCTGCTTTCCCCGTGCTCTGGGCTGGGAGGCAGCTCCCGGCCACCTCCCCTCAGGATGCAGAGCAAGGCTGTCACTTGGAGCAGAAGGGACTCTATGTATTTTTTTTCACTGCTACAGATGTCTCAAGCTAGGTCTCCAATAAGAATTGACAGAATAAGAAATGAATTTAAGGCAGTGATGGCGAACCTTTTGCAGCTTTCCATGATACAAACAGCGCACTTGAGTATGCAGGCCGTAGGCTCTCCACTGCCACTCAGGGGCACAGCCCCAGAGGGATACTGTGCCACCCCAGGAGGATCTATGGAAGCCTTCTGGGGTCACCTCAGTATCTCCAACAAGATCAGCCTGTATTAGAATCCTGAAGAGACTGCGGAGGGAGCAGGAACAATGAATAATGGAGTGGGTGCAGCCCCCACCCCAAGAACTCTCTTGAGGTGACTGGAAGTTATAAGATGCTCAGCCCAGGGAGGTGATTTTAACGCTGCCGCACTGTTTGCATCGGTGCCAAGCTCGAGAAAGGCACCTGCAGTGCCCAGGAGATGGCAAAGCAGCTGTGTGCCAGTGCTGGGACTCCAAGGGGAGGGGGGATGGTACTGGAAAAGGAAGGGAGCTCTTGCTATGCCTGCAACTGGATGCACAGCCCCGGGGGATTTCACAGGACCACTGCTGCGTGCGCCTCCTCTGGAGGAGACCAAGATGTGTAGGCAGAGGCCTAACTGGTGCCTCGGGTGGCACACAGCGGCAGGCTGGGGACGGTTGGGCTCAGGACTGAGGCAGGCTCTGCAGCTGGGCACTGGGCCGTGAGCCCGGGCAGAGGCCTGCAGTCTCCTGTTCCCTCTTGCCGGCCCTGGGCGCTTGGCACACTCCCTGGCACGCTAAAGCACTTAAGTGTCTCCGTGGAAGGGGAGAAGCACTGCACGAGCAAAGGTGAATGGCCGCCCAGCCCCATGCATAGAGGGCCCGCTGGGGCTGGTTCTCGGCTCCAACTTCATGGTGGGCTTCACTCCGGGTTTGCAAAGAGCTTTGCATGGCCCTGTCTCCCCCTAGTGCTGCCGGGCAACCCTTGTCTGCCCCTTCCGTCCTGGTGTGAGCAATCTGACACATTCCTCAGGGAGCAGATTTTGAGAAGGGGGAAAGTGACTCTGGCCTCCCAGGACGGGGTAAAAGGAACCTTGAAAATTGGAAGAACCAATACATCCTGTTGATCTGTGGCCACCTTTCCCGTGTTCCTACTCCCCAAGCCTAATGGACAGGCAGGCAAATGTTTGGAATGGAAAGAGCAATGCAAACGCACCTCTTCTAGTAAGGCAGATGCAATGATGTAGATAACCTTTGAGCAAAACCACATAGATTGGCTGAAAAGGCATTGTGCAATGAGGAAACGCCTTTGTTTATGTTTCCCTATTAAAACTGAAGATTATAATCACCAGGACGGATTTCATGGGGGCTGCTCTTAGACAATAAATATATAAATACATACTATAGTGGGACTTCATCCATTTCTGATTTACTTGGGCCAGAAGACACAAACTTTGGTTTTTCCACATGCAGTATTTAGCTTGCATCCTTAGAACCTACCTTGAGCAGCACTAGAAAAACAGGCTAGTCCCTACTCACACTGGAAGGGTCAACATGAAGACTTCTGTGACCCCGGAAGTGGGGTTTCTCCTCCCAGCAAACATGCTGCGTGCCCCACAGTGGACACTAGCTGGCTGCCCTGCTTGATCAGTTACATCTGGATAACTTTTTTTTTTTTTTTTGTCTTTTTGAGACAGGGTCTTCCTGTGCAGTTCAGGCTGGCCTTGAGCTCACTTTTGTAGCCCAGGCTGGTCTTGAACTCGCACCGATCCTCCTGCCTCAGCCTCCCAAGTGCTGGTGCCTATGACAGTGTCAGCTCCCACAGGCTGAGGACTCAGCCCTAAGACTTCCCTCCAGCTTCAGATACAGGTGTCTGCCACAGGATTCTTACCTGTGCCAATGGACAACCAGAAACAGTCTGAGGTTCCCATAGCCTCCTCCCGTGTTGGGTTCAATTGCTTGTGTGGTTTGGAGAACAAAGGAAAATGCTTCCATAGCTTTAGGAGTGTTAAGGATAGCATGAAGGATACAGGGAAGTATACAGGTCAAGGGGTATGTGTGCGTGCTCGGGTGGGGGCTCATGCCGTGTAGGGTCCACTGCCCTCCGAGGCCCTGCACACGCTTGGTGTCCTTTGGGTTTAGATGCAGACTTCACTGCCCAGAAAAGGCTCAAGCCCACCCTGCTAAGCTCTATCTGATGCCTCAGGACTGGGTGCTGGAGGCACCGTGGAGGGCACGGTGTGCTCATCACACACGTTTCCTGCGTGCCAGCCCCAGCCACAGCGCCAAAACAAACAAGCAAACCCTCTTTGGGGAACACAGCAAGCGTCTGTCCAGTCTCTTCCCGGCCCTCCAGGTAGTGGTCCTCCCTCCAGGGTGGGGGAGACACCTTCTGAGGAGAGGTCTGAGGACCTGCTCACTTTGTGGGTTTCCATAGAGGGAGTTCAAGGAGGAGAGAGAATAAAGGCCCACGAGGCCTCTGGTCACTGCTCCCGAAAGTCACTCTCCTAAAGACTATTCTCACAAAGCAGGCCAGGGAATTCCTTGAAGGCCAGTTTGAGGAGGAGCAAAAGGCACAGAAAGATAAAGAGCTCTTGCCTGTCGTGGGGAGGGGGTCACAGGCCAGGAGGCTGGTGTCATCAGCTCACACCGGGCGGGGGGACATGCTGCCGGCCCGTGAGAGAAATATTTGAAAGCAGCATTTGTCTTCTCAACTTCAAAAGAATGAGATTGTGAAACGGATACTTCTGAAGAAATAGAGGAGGGTATTTAACCTTGCCAGTTACAAAAGAAGGGTATTTATTTCACTTCCTCCTCTTCACTTTCTGCAGCGACTAACTGAATTTGCCTCACGCTTCTGGGATGATGCAGATCCCCGGGGCCTGAGATGAGCTTTCTCTTACTCTCTTCTTTGGAGCTGGGGTATCAGATATCTTAGCAGAAGAGTGTCTGTCTCATTGAGAGCAACTTTCCAGTAAGGGGTCAGTGGGACTCAGAGGAGTCACCTCGTTCTGTTTCCCCTCTTTTCTCCAACTCCCCATCCCTAAATTCTGATAGTGTTATGGTTAGTGTAGCCAACGCCTTGCCAGGCGAAGGTGAGGAATGGGAGACACTAAGATGCCCCCCAAATACTTACCTGACATGTTCTAAGCTCACTCTCCTATGACCTTATTATCTATGTTTTCAAAGCAAAGAATTTTTAACGTGCAACACATAGGGATAGTTGTCTAGAACCTTATGAAACAGGAAATGACTCAGAGCTGGAGTGTGGAATCGCTGAGCGATTTTTTAAAGTTAACAGCAGGCTGGGAAGACAGCTCAGTGACCCGAGAGCTTGCCTGGCAAGTGCAAGGTCCTGAGTTCACTTTCTGGTACCCAAAGCAACAAACGACAAGAAGAACACTGAAAATTCTTCTTGGGGCCAGGAAGATAGCTCAGCAGCACAGCACCCCCCTGGCAAGCGCAAGGTCCTGAGTTTAATTGCCAGAACCAAAAATAAATAAAAGAATGAGTCAATACAGTTAACATTGATAGTTGCCACATGACAATAGTTTTGTGCTCTCAAATGGTGCGACTCCAGCTACTTCAGGATCCCAGGAAGGCTCGGGGGAGGCAGCAAGGAGCGTGTGGAACCTACAGCAGCCAAGAGACTTCCTGGCTGTTGTTCCTGCTGTGCAAAGCTCAGGACAAACCCTCAGCTGGTCCTTAGAATGAGCTCTCACCCCTGTGTGTGCCTACAGCTGTCTACTTAAGGATCTCTGGAGATTTGCTTCAGTGGAAGGGGAGAAGTGACACAAGATCAGAGCCAGCGCAACGCACACCCACAATTTGTACATGGCTGACTGCCAACGGGTTGAAAAGCCAAGCACTCTGACAACACAATCTTGCTGGGCTGCCCCTTGTGGTCCGCACTTATTGATTATCAATACCTTTCCCCCCGTGACCCAGCCACCTCCTCATTTCTGGGAAGCCAGCAGGGCACAGATCAATGATCCACTGAGAAAATCTCTAGCAATGAACATTTCCATCCCAAAACTGCCTGCGATGCTGGGACATCAGTGCCTGATGTGTGAAAAAGCACCGTGCTCCTCTTCCATCTCCCACCATCCTAGATACAAGCAGCGAGGACACCGGAAAAACTGCTATCATGGCCATGCAGTGGGCAGGAGCTCGGTGCTGGCAGGGGGAACAAGGACATGGGTCTGATAACTCATTCAAAGGAAACGAATGTGGACACCACTCTGCAGTGGGGGAGGCCCAGCCACCTTGTAATTCAGGGCCACAGCGAGTACTCACAATCATGATTAACGTGCCCAGGAACTCCGACACGGTCTCCCTGGCCAAGTCGCTCTTCAGGGCCAGTCTGTGCTTGAAGCCCTGGCCCGCCTCTCCCTTGTCAGTCGGCATCGCGGCTCTTCCTCGAGGATGTGTGCAGCGCTGGTCGGAGTCCTCTCCTCACAGGCGCAGGGAGATGCTCTGCAGGGCGCTGCGCAGGTTCCTGGAAGTGTCCCGGGGCCTCTCCAGCTGTCCAGAGGCTGTCCAAATAAAAGCGGTGACTTAATCTTCCAGTGAAACCGTGATCCCCAGCGCACTGCTATTTATTTGGATTAATGAGTTCTAACCTGCAATCTTCAAAATGGTCCTTTTCATGCCTGATAGATTAATCATTACCTTTATTCTCCAGGTATTTTTTTCTTTCTTTTTTTTTCTTCTCTCTCTCTCTCTCTCTCTTCCAGATGAGAGAAGAGATGTGTTGGTGGGGTTGCCAAGCCACAGCAAGGGCGGGCCTGGTCCAGGAGAGATTTACATGTTGCACAACTGTGGGCTGCTGAGCTTTTCATTTTTACTATTTGTAAGTGGGTGGCTGGGGTGTGATTTAAGCACGGATAGGTACGCAGAGCATAAACACTCTTTACTAAAGCAAGTTTTCGTCCAAATTAGAGACTATGAGAAAAAATTCCATGTTTTTGTTTGCTTTTTTGAGACAAGGAGTCACTGTGCAGCTCAGGCGGGCCTTGAGCTCACTGTGTAGCCCGAGCTGGCCTTGGACTTGCGGTGATCCTCCTGCCTCAGCCTCTCAGGTACTGGGATGACAGGTGGGTGCCACCATGCCTGACTTTAGAGTCACTTTCTTATCTGACCAGTGAACGCCGCCTTTCCTCCCAGCATCATCTCAGCAAGCTATGACACTCCTCTGAGGTTGGTAAAGGTCCTGGTGGGTACCCTAGAGATGGGGACACCAACACACAGACACGACTGCAAGCTCCCCATCGATCCTGGGGCAGAACAGGGCCATCTGTCAGTTGGGGGAGTACAGAAGGCTGGGGCCGCAGCCCCAGGAGTGCAGGCAGGTTGTTGAGATTCTCTTGACCCACATGGATGATTCCTGGCACTTCCAGCCAAGCAGTTAATAAAGCACCCAGGGAATGACCAGCAGCGCCTCGTGAGCCTATGCCCAGGCTGTGCTACACTAGCGCAGCCTGAGGATGTACCACTCCCCAGAGAGGGCGAACCCACCTCACGGCCCCTAGGTTCTACTTGAACCTCAAGCGCGCATGTCCTCAGGGCAGCGAGCTGTGAGCACCACAGCTTCTCATCCTGGCACAGCTTCGACCTTGTTTCCCACACTAGTTTATGGGGAGACAGAAACCAGCAGTGGCTTCTCAACACCAAGGCAGCCCCACAGAAATGCCACCTACACCTTGGGCCCCTGCCCCAAGAGCCAGCTCCACAGCTGACCTTGCCCTCGCTGGGCTGGAAGCTCTCGGCTGAGGCCAGCTGTGTGGGCAGGCAGCCGGCAGGAGGGAGAGGGGCACTCGGAGGTCATAGCATGGAGAGCCGGGGCGTGGAGAGGGCAGCCGATCTGCACCCGACAGTAGCATTGAGACCCGAAAACGTGACCTCTGTAGATAAAACTCAGGGCCGGGGCTCTCACTCCTGTTAGTGTCACGGTTGGCACTGCCTCACGGTTGCCCGTGACCAGGTCCTGGTGGACAGACCAGAGGAACAGGACTGATTGCTGTGACCTCAACTAGAGACATACAGGGTGTTCTCTGTACTCACTCACCTGACAAATATTTATGGCACAACCTCTGGGCACAAAGCACCATGCTGGGGAGAAGCACACAGCCTGTCTCTCGGTGAGGGAAATCATGGCACATACAACACACGATCACAGCAGAGTGGCCGCTCCACACAGACATGGGGGGGGCATGTTTCTACCAGCTGAGGCACCCGAGGATCCAAGGATCTCACCTTGCCGGATGGATGTCGACAGCGTCACCACAGAGGCCAGCTCTGAGCTGAGGTCAGCAAGATGCGAGCAGTTGGTCACCTGAAATGGGGAAGGAAGCGTGTGTGCCAAGAGCGTGAGACCTGGAGGAGTGGGGTGGGGACAGCGGTGGGGACAGCGGGGCAGCTGTCAAGAACGAGGGCTACGCCCATGCAGCTGGCCTCTCATGGGGAGCCCTGGAAGCATAGTAAACCCTGGAGGGATTAAGAGGGACAGGATTTAGGGTTCAGAAAAACTCCTCCCCTGGCTGTGTGCCCAGTGGCAAGGATTAAAGGGAGCCCAGCGGTCCATGAAGTCTTCATGTCCTAAACTTGGAAGGACTTGGTGCACGATGGGGGCCAAGGACTCCCCAAGGTCAGCAAGCAGATTATCGGGTTCCTGGCTCCCCGGGATGGGTGGTGCTGAGCTCTGCCAGCCCGCGCAGGAGTGCGTGGAGGCCGCGCAGTCTCCGGGTGAAGTGCTGAGCTGTGGGTGCGTCCAGAGGCAGGCGGGAAGCACCGAGTCTGGGTGCTGCGGGTGCGAATGCCGTGGCACACAGAGAGCTGCGGGTGGGTGGGGACAAGGCTCCCTGGGGCAGGGGCAGCAGGCAGAGGTGGAGCTTCCGACTCGGGTAGAGGACGGTGAATCTATTATTTCTCTTATTCTATCCTTGGGTGGCAGCTGTCTCTTCCCCTCCACCTCCCTGAATAAGCTCTTCTCAAATGTAACTCGCTGGATTTCCACAACCACCCAAGGAATCCCCCAGGAGCTTCTGAGGACTGGGATGAGGGCACCCTCCCCTCTGAGAAACGCTCTGCTCCACGTTCAACCCAGGAGCCCGCGGCAGCAGCCTTCTTTCACGTAGCTAAGGTAGGGCAGGAGAAAGAACTGGAGTGGGAGGGCAGCAAGGGAATCGAGCTTTGCAACTCCGCACGATCAAGAAGCACCGCAGCTTGGGAACGCGGCCCGGCTTAGCTACCTTTTCTCCTGCCCAAACATCAACCTGGGCAGCAAACTTTCAGCTCCAAAGGGGTCCCAGGCCCTTTCATTCTCTTTCACCCCTGAGTGGACCCTGCTTTGGAGATTCCCCCAGGAACAGACCTCACTGGGGCGGGGCACACTGTCCTCGCCACCACTCAGACTAAGGCCAGGAGTATGAGTGATCGAATTCCACAGATTTCCACCTCCCACAGCATGTACTAGATCCCCATTTCCCAACTCAGGGTCGCCTCCCTGCTTGAGGGGCCGCACTCTGCTCTCGGGGTGCCCTGTGTCTGCCTCTTGTAAATCCTTCTCATGCCTCTTTTTCTGATACGATCCTGAAAATTGTTTTTCTATGGCTGGACTCAGCAAACCCACATATTTAAAGGTGTGGGTTAAATGTCTTATTTCAACCTTGTGGACCTTCACACCCAGCCCTCACACCCAGCCTGGTGATACAACTATCTAGAAAAGCCTTCGCCTAGGTATTTACCACACCTTCAAGGATTGGGGATTTGGCTGGGCCTGGTAGTTCACAACTATAAACTCAGCACTTGGTAGGCTGAGGCAGGAGGATTGCTGTGAGTTCGAGACCAGCCTGGGTTACAGAATGAAAACCTGTCTCAAATATAATAAAAAAAAAAAAAAAGAAAAGAAAGAAAGAAAGAAAGAAAAGAAGAGAGATAAAAAGAAAAAAGATTGGGGATTCAGAGACAGATCCCTCTGTAGAATAATTTCTAGACTAAATGATGGCAAGTCCCCCCACCCCAATACCCCATTTGGTAAGTAATTACATGCCAAGTCCTGAATCAAGACCACCTCAGTCAACAGTGGAGAGCTCATTCCATGTTGCCAGCACAGCGGCTCCAGGCTGTGTGCCCTGGCTGAAAGCCTGGCCACGTGGACCTTAGAGCTCTCCGCACCGTCCACTCTGCTTCCTGGCTCTCCCCATTCCTAGGCCCCCAAAGCTCCCAAGGGTTTAGATGTGAGCCCATCTCCCACTTCGACCTCCCCTCTGGGCCTCCACTGCTCGGGCCTACCGCGTTTTCCCTTGTCGAGCTCGGGGCCCCTGCCTGGTCCCGGGGGCTGCATCACCCCATGAAGGAACACGGCTCCTCTTTCTGGCACCAAAATCCACGGTACGGGCGAAGACTCAGTCCTTGCAGCTCCGCAACACTCTCCGTGCTAACCCTGGGACCCCCAAGGTAGGGTGCCTTCGCCTGCGCTGGGGGCTCCTTGGCCCTCACGGCACCCATGTGCAGCCTGGATCACTTAGCTGTGGATCTTCTCAAGCATTTTCTCCTCAGAACTCAGAGACTGAAAGTCCCACAACATGTCAGTCGGTCCCCTGTGGGTCGCCAAGAGTGAGCCTCAGCAGTAGCTCCGGGTCCTCCCTGGGTTGACCTTTTATTTGAAAGGTTCTGGATTTTAAAATGCATTAGAATTAAGCTCTCGGACATGCTGATCTCATATCACCCTGGGTACCCACTACCATGCCTCAAAAGACTGGGGATTTGGTGGGGCACGGTGGAGCGCTCCTGTAATCCCAGCTCTTGGGAGGCTGAGGCAGGAGGGTCACTTTGATTCTGGGGCCGGCTTGAGCTCCAGAATGAGACTCTGTCTCAGAAGAAGATCAAAGACTCAGAGGTCTTCAATTTGCTGGAGGCCGGGAATCTCATGATCCTTTCCAACTCCCACCTGGCCCACCGACCACCCCTCTTCTGTGCCCCTCAGCAGTTAATCCACTGGGAAGCAGGGACTGGCCCCTCCAGTTGTGTAGATCTGTTTCTGTGTGCTCCCGGCTCCACTCCTCTGAGGCCAGGGAGACCCCCTCAGTGGTCTCCTTCCCAGCAGGTGAGCAGTTGATGCTTAATTTTTTTCTTGTGCTTTTTAATTTCTTGTAACCTTTTTTTTTAGAACCAATTTTTCATGCATATGCCTGACAATTTGAACAATACAGCAACTATTGTAGAATTAAAAAAAAAAAAAAAGTTGAAGCCAGGTGTGGTGGCTTACACCCATCTCTGTGAATTAAAGGCCAAATTGAGCCACATAGTGAGGAGCAAACTCCTGTCTCAAAAAAGACAAAACAGCAAACAAATAAATGAAGAGTGAGTGGGCTCCAACCTTTGTGGTTAGTAGAGTTTTTAGAATGCTTTGATATTTAACAAAACTAAAAGCATTTATTGATCTGGAATAAATTTTAGTCACTTGTTCTTCCTAGACACTGTTCTATTTAAGCTACAATTACTAACATAGATACAACACATAATTTAAAGTATACTTTTTGATCTCAAATACCTGTTTACAATTTCTTCTCTCAGTCCCTTTGGTCTCAGTTGCTGGAAGGACACCATGTTTATTATTATTTTTAAGTAGTCATACATTGATTTTATCTGCCAATACAGCATTTTTTTTTTTTTTTTGTCTTTTTGAGACAGGGTCTCATTATACAGTTCAAGCTGGCCTTGAGCTCGCTTTTGTAGCCCAAACTGGTGTAAACTCACGCTGATCCTCCTGCTTCAGCCTCCCAAGTGCTGGGATTACAGGTGTCCGCCACCATGCCTGGCCAGCTTTGCTTTATTTAAAATCAGCTAGGTTTTTAAAATCTTTTTGAGACAGGATCTTGCTATGTGGCCCAGGCTAGCAATGAACTCGCAGGGATCCTCTTGCTCCAGCCTCCTAAGTGCTAGGCTAAATAGTTATTTGTCAGTGTGATTTATTTAAGCATAATTTTCAGGAAGATCTTCATGGCAGTATCTGCTTTATTATATAATATTGAAAAAATCATTATGGATTAATACAGGATCAAGATTTTTAAAAGTCCCACAGAATTAAAAGCTATCTTTTGCACTGTACAAAGTTATATATTCATATCTGATCCAGATTAATGTTTATTTAATCCTGTGTTACTTTATTGCAGTTAGTGTCTTAGTTTCTGATACTGTATCACAGACCCAGCTTGCTTGCTTGCTTTCTTTCTTTCTTTCTTTCTTTCTTTCTTTCTTTCTTTCTTTCTTTCTTTCTTCCTTTCTACCAGGGATTGAACTCAAGACCTTGAGCTTGCCAGGCAGGCCCTTATGCTGCTGAGCTATCTCCCAGGCCCACAGACCCAGGTTTATACAACACACATTTATGCCAGTCCAGATGCTCTGGACTGAGAGTAAGGTCCCCCTGGTTGGGGTCTCACAGGGCTGAAATTGGAGTGCTGGGCAGCTGGACTTCCCTAGAGGCTTGAGTAGAGGGAGCCCCAGCCACAGGCTCCCACAGGGTGTCCCAGGACTCCTGTCCTTGTACCTGGAGGAATAAAATTTCCATGGTCTCAGGAGCTCATGGTTGGCATCGGTTCTCAGTGCTAAAAGCTGCTGAGTTCTCAGGCTGAGGCCCTGCTATGGCTGCTGCAGTCTTCAGCCACTGTGGAGTGGCGACTGGTCCATGTTGGGGACTTGCCCGACCAGGTCCCTAACTGTGGTGTACTGAGAACAACGGGTGGCCAACTTGTAGGCCCGGCTGAGGTGCGCCGGTCTGGGGCAGCATGGGGGGCCCAACTGGAGACCGTTGCTGGCAGAAGTGGAGAGCGAGAAGGGAGGCTGCCGGGAGCTGATGGTCCTCCTGAGGAGCTCATCCTGCTGGCTTTCCTCACATGAACTTGGACATCTTCGTCAGAGAAGCTCAGGACCTCACTGTTGCTGAGGATGCCTGGGGTACCTTTGGGGGAAGCCCTGGACCTTACTCTGAGCATCGCTCCCCGGCTCCGGTGCAGGCCCCTCAGCCTGCTGGCACAGATCCTTCATCCTGCAGGTGTGGACGTACTAGCTTCCAACACTGATCTGCGGGCCTTCCCGGGGCAGATCTGTGGAACAGACTGTCATGAGACATCGTCCTGGGCTCTAGGTCTTCAGCTGGACATGTGCAGGACGTTGCTGTGGGCTCCGGGCCCTCAGCTGGATTCTTTGGGGTGCTAGTGTGTGAACAGATGGCCCGCACTCTTCGTATGTGACTCTCAGGGTGAATATTATAAGATAACCCTACCAGTTGAGGGTCCTGTATTTCCTTTGTGAACCCTGACTATGCCAGCCCCATGGCTTCCTTTGTGTAAACCCAGCTCACTGCACAGGGCCCTGTTTTGCACCTGTATGTCCTTTGTGTCACAAGCCTAATGTAAGCATAGGTGCCATGTCACAGCTTATGCATGGGTCTCGAGCATACTCAAGAGGGTGCTGTGGCGTGGGTGTGCACTGTGCAGGAAGCTGGGGTCCACCTCAGGGTTGTGTTTCCCACGCTTAACCTGCTCCCATTCGGAGAACAGTATGCTCTGCCCTGATATGATGTGGTCCAATCCCCCTGGTTTCAGCGGCAATCTTTCTCTAGATGAACGCAATTGTGTCTATGCTGGCCTTGTAAGCTGTCAGCTGGCTGAGCCCAGTGACCTACAAATTCCCTTTTTTGTGTATTTCTGCCAAGGGGGTTGGGGGTCCGCTGAAGAGCCAAGGGGAAGCGACAGCTGTCCATGCCTCACTGGCGTCCCTGCGCCTGGGGCAGCGTAGGCGTCACCACGCCTCCCCCACAGCTCCCTGGCCTCCTGCGCGAGATGCGTGGATACTGAGCTGCGAGCAGAGGGTCTGGTTGGGTGGGACTTCCATGAACGCCCACCCCAGAGATGACAGGGCAGTCTGCGCGGGCTTCGGTCCACCCTCGCGCCGCAGATTGCGCTGCGAGGCCGCTGCAGCCGCGTGGCTTCCCCGCCTTTCAACCTGTCTGCCTTTCCCAGCCTTCTGTAGAATTAAGGGTGAACTGCTGGCTCCGGCAGGGAGTGAAGACGGTGGTCCTAGAAGAGACTGTGGAGTGAGCCCCTGAACTGTGCCCGGACACCCTTGATTCTCTCACACGCACACAGTATGATGAGTACAGGTCCACATGCACACACAGCATCCCTATTCATCATATAGGGCTCTGCTTTTCTTCTTGCCTTAATTTTTTTTTTTTTTTTTTATGAGAAGGCAACATAGCTTTATCATAGAGCTAAATCTGGATGAGTGTAGCAGGTGTCGTGTCTTTTTTTTTTTTTTTTTTTTTTGCTGTTCTGGGGATTGAACTCAGGACCTTCACCCAGCTATCTCCCTAGCCCGAGTGGCCAGGACTTCTAATTATAACAACGAATGCTGCTGAAATGGCTACCCAATACTTAAATGTGATTTCAGAGCCACTGGCTGGGACCCACGTTTTTGTGACTACACAAAACTTAATTTCACACCTTGCATAAACATTTGCTCACTCACAGCAATTGTTGCAAGTCTGAAAGAAAACCATTATTTGTCTTGCCTAAATTACCACCAGACTCATCCTTCTGAGTTTTCACAGCACGATGGCTGAAGATGTTTCCCTTCTGAACTGGCATAAGGCCTGTGGTGGTTCTAGGTCCATGTGTAGAAAGGAAACTAAGATGCGGCCCCTGACAGCGAGGCATAGATTGCACGTGAAAATGCACAGGTTGACTGCAGCCAACAGCTGCTGACTCAGGGGCAGGGTGCAAAGCCCACGCCTGCTGGGCCGTCTGTGAGCCTATGGGCCCTGCCTGCGGTGGGGAGCTTCGTCTTGCACAGGACGCAGGCTTCACAGCCCGCTGCTGTGGCCAGCATGCTTCTCTGACGTGGCTTGCCTACTACGTTGTTCACATGCTCCAGTTCATCTAGCGCCCGGCTGACCAAAGCCAGGCTGTCCCGGAGAGCAGCACAGGCCTCCTCCAGGCCCCCCAGCTCTCTGTTCTACGTACCGTCCTCAGACAGTCGAACCCCTGCTCCCGCTGAGTGACAGCGCCTGGACGGCACTGGAGGCCTCCACAAGGGTCTCCAGGTTCACCTAGTGTTCAGCGTGTCCACCTTGTCGCCGCCACAGCCCCTTAAATTGCCTCTGACATGAAATTTCATGACTATTACAGCCTTCCAGGGAGCTAGAGCTCCCACTAAAATAAATAGTTGCTTTGAACATGAAAGGCTTTTTGTCTTCACTTTTATGTGCTGTGCATAGTCACCGCTACTATAGCTTTGCTCAATTTCCAGTCTGTGGAGTAAAAAAATTTAGACCTCCATTGTATTTTACAGTCATTTTAGACCCACCTTCTTGCCAAGCAGAGATTCTCCGGCATGCTCTGTGGTAGATGTGTCTAGTAGGGGTGGAGGAGAGCCGTGGCGGTCTTCTCCACTGGGAAGCAGAGCTGGGTGCATGCAGCCACCAAGGCAAGCAGCGTGACCAGTGCACGGCCAGCACATAGGGCCTGCCATTGCCATTCTCATTTGTGGTTTTATTGTGTAAATACGACTGTCAACAGTAGTCCTTGGGACCTGAAACGAATCGTCTTTGTTCTTTCCTTTCAAGATCGTGTTGCTGTGTTGCCAGGGCTGTTTGCTCACGGGGCATGGCAGATGCGAATGCCGTAGCCAGGGCTTACGGTTGGTTTAAATTTTCACAACCAGTACACAGCTACCTGCTTGTCTCTCTCAGCTGATGAGTAAGTGACAGGCTAGGCTGGCATGCTGCTTACGTCGACATTCCTGCTCTTGACATTTGTGGACTCTGTTCATCATTTTCACCAAAGCTTAATTAAGCATGTGTGAAGCCTGTGGTGATTCATCTCTACAATCTTGTTCTGGGTCCTTCACGTGGACACTTGAGGTTAACAGCAGCCGGTCTCCCAGCCTCAGACCTTTCTACCCATGTGGCTCCGTTAGACCACGGCGAGCCACAGAGATTTCACACACACTTTGTGTGGTGCTGCCCACGAGCTGTGTTTTGGGCAGCAGTCTCTTACCTGGTGCCTGTCTGTCTGCCTCCTTTCTTCCCATCCAGTGCCACCTGCCCTTTGGGGGCTGAGCCCGCCACCTCAAAGCCATCATACCTCATTTTTTTTTCCTGCAATAAACTATAAGATAAAGGAAGTAGATTCCAGGCCTGGCACAGGACAGCATGAATTGTGTATTGCCAACATAGGGTAGGTTTCCTAAATATGACACAAAATTTACAAACCATGGAAGAAAACATATTTGGTCACATTAAAATTTTAAAAAGATCTGTTCATCAAAATATAACTTAAATATAGAGTTGGCAAGATCGTTCAGCTGTCTAAATTGCCTGCTTTGGCCAGCTTAGGCAAGTGTGCAGGGACCATGGTTTGATTCCCGGCACCACTTGTCGCACCAGCCCTGCCCCAGAATGGGCAGAGCCAGCCACAGGGAAAAAAAAAAAAGAGAAAAGAAAGAAAACAAAAACAAAATGTAACTTAAAGATGACCAAAAGACACTTAGAAGAACATATTTCCCATGCAACAAAGACCTGTGTCTAGTATGTATGCAGGAATACATAAACAAAAAATTCATATACATATGAATATAGTAGATTCGTAGCAACCTAATGAGAAATAAATGATCCGAAGTGGTGCGTCAGGGAAGAGCCCCAAGTGGCCGAGGCGCAGAAGCACGTGCTTCCTCACCAGTAACGTGCTACTTAAGACCTAGTAGTGCGCTATATACCAAGCAGATTGGCCAAAAACAAATACAGAATCAAGGATCACCAAGGAAGTGGAACGTGTAACCAGCACACTGCTGGGGACTGTCACTGTTGGAACCATTCTGAAACCAAACCTAGGCTGGCCTTGCTACTAAACCTGAAGATGCGTGCGCATGAAGGCAGAGCAGCTTCTCCCCTTGGAATGCCCCCACGCAAAGCCAAATCACAGGCATGTTCTAGAAAGACATCCAGAACCGTTTTTGGTGGTGTGACTTCTAAGAGCAAAATAATTAGGAAAAACGAAACACGCTAACCCATATTCAAATAGATAAGCAGTCAAGTTTTACAATGCAAGACCCTCGAACTGCAGAAATTAATGAATTGCAGTTACACCCAAAAACATGGGTGAAGCTCAGAAGAACAATGTCAAACAACCAAAGGAAAAAGGCATTTTGCACAAGGATCCCTAGAGCATATTCTGGGACAGCACATACAAGACTGCTCGCCTATGCTGAGGGTCAAAGCACAGGGGATGAAGCTACGCATCGCTGCAAAGGGATCTGAGGCCCTTGCAGGGGACGGTGAAGCCTCAGCACAAGGAGGTGTCACAGGTGACAGTGGGCTCATCTGTGTCCCTGCATCATGAATTTTTATGCAAGGAGTGATCAAAATGTGTGGTGAATGCTTCTGTTTTCAGGTTTATTGCAAGAAAAGGCGCAGGGCCCTTCGCCTCTCAGAACAGACGCCCCAGCTTCGGCTTCATGGCCTCTGCTTTTGGAGGCAGCACAAGGTGTCCTCCCTCATTATGTAATGTATCAAGCGCTAGTGCCCAGTGCCACCCGCCAGGAAGGTGGGTTGGTAGACAGCTATGGGGTGTCCTAGCTGTGCCATGTGCCCAGCCTGGGCTGGGTGACTCTGGCTCTTCCTCAAGGCCAGCAGGGCCAGGTGTAGAATGCCAGGTCACTGACTCCCCCTGTAGCCCATGTTGTCTGAAGAAGAAAGAGATCTGTACAAAGCACTGTCCGCTTCTAACGGCCCCCTCCCTAAGTCTTGGTGATGCTTCACTGTCTGGGTGGGGAGGCTCCAGCTGGCTCACCTGGTGCTTAGGGCCTTCCACCACTGTGGCTCCACCATCTCCGAGAACTTGGTCCTTAGTGAGGCTAGAGGAGCGGCCTTTGGTAGGAAGTTGGGCCGTCCACTCAGAGGTCAGTGCACTAACGGGTTATGAGGGAGGGGCCTTGCTATACAGGATGAGCTCTGCCCAGTATGCTTGCTCTGTCTCACAGTGTGGCGCTCTTGGCCATGTCAAGATAGAGCCAGAGGGCCTTCCCTAGAAATGGAGCCTGTGTTTGCTCCATGCCGGCCTGCACAGCTTCCACAGCAGTGCGCCGCGTGAAAATTTTTTATTAATACATTGTCCAGTCTCAAGGATTTTGTTATAGCCACATAAATGAACTAACACACCAAGGAGTATCAAGTATGATTCTATAGGTACCTACTATAGATCTCAGAATTCTGAACTCAGGATCTTGTGCTTGCCAGGTAGGCACTTACGCTGCTGAGCTATCTCACTGGCCCTTTGTGTTTTTTGAGATAGGATTTCACTATGTAGCTCAAGCTGGCCTCAAACTCACAACAATCCTCCCAAGTGCTGTGGCTATAGGCATGTGCCATCACACCTGGCTGATCTCAGTATTCTTAACATGAAATATTTCCATTTCATCTGAAAGGGATTTTACGCATCCCTTTCTCATTTCTGCCTATGAGTCCTTGCTGTATGCCTTCTCTCATCCAGAATAGCCTTTGGCCTCCCCGCTTCCTGTCCAAACCTTGTTTATCTTCTCCTTTGAATACCCAGCCCTGTTTCTAACTCATTTATGAACTTCACCCTCACAGTTCCTCTGGACCAGAGTCATCCACCCCACATGGCCTGTACCAGGAACTGTGTGCGTTACTTCATCGGCGCTTGAGCTTACAACATTTCTTATCTCTTCTTGCATGTGTGTGCATGCATGAGAGATGTGGTCAAACATACAGTGTGTGTGTTTTTAATAAAAAGTTCTTGCAGTAAAAATCACACTGCCACTATTTCTCTCCAAATACTTCCCCTAGCCCCAAGGTTACTCTATCTGTCTTGCCTGCACATGTTCTTTTATACAAGCATATGTTTTCTCTGTTTAAATCAACTAGAAATTCCTTAAACACGGCATAACATTTTTTACCATGGTCTCATGGGCTTGGCCCAGTAAATACATATTATACAAAAAAAATGAGCTGCCTTGTATCTTTTTCATGGCTTCGGGTACCTTGAAAATGGCCTGAGACAAAATCAAGATTGAGAACAGTTTTCAAAGTGAGCGCTCATGATCACTATTGGCAAGCATCAAGCTTAGGGCAGGCGACATCCAAAGCCAGGTGTGGGTACATGATCCAAGGAACAATTTTTTTCTTTATATGTTTGCAAAGTTTGTTTAATTCCAATCTGATGAGGAGAAGGCAACACGCTGCAGATACACAGAGACCAGAACTCGAGTATGCGGCAGACACTGCACCAGTTTACAGTGTCACAGGGCAGCCCAGACCTGGAGGTCAGGCTGAGTCCAGCAGCGCCAAGCACAGGTTCACGCTGGCTTGAGCGGGTGCTGGGTATTGGGTACTCGGTGCAAGAGGCCCAAGTTCCTTCACAGCACTGAAGGACCCCCTCACCCTTAGCAAGAGTTTCTCTGCAGTCTCAGAAGAAATTGGAGGCAGCTCTTGAAGTCTTGGCTCTTGGGCAGCCACTGCAGCCCAAGCAGAGATGCAGGCAGGGCTTCCCAGGGGCCATGGTCATCAGGCGGGGGAATCTGCTGTGAGCCGGGCTCCTGTGGTGAGGGGGGAGGAGATCAGCCCTTCCACAGCACCCTGGAGAAGCCTGGGCCTGGCTGGCTGGCTTAACAGTCCCCTAAGTTTGCTGTCAATATGACTTAGATCCAGAAGGAAAGGACTTCATACCATCTTTTCTTCACGTAAGATTCGTGTAGCATTCAAATTATTATGGGTTCAATGATATGTGGAGAATCCTCAAAAAAAACTAGGGCTAGAGGCTCCATTGGGTCTGGTTATTCCCCTCCATGCTATCTTCAGAAATGAATTTAAGCATCACGCCACAGCGGTGTACCCACACCCACGCTTACAGCACCACAGCTTGTAACAGCGAAATCTTAAAAACAGCCCAAATATTCACCAGCTGATGAATGGCTATAAAGATGTGACTTTCTTTTCATGCAACGGAGTACAACCTTGAGACATCTCTAGCTGAATGGATGCACCTTGAGACCATATTGTTAAGAATTAAATTGGACACATGTGTAAGTATGGCGTTTCATTCTCTCTGGTGTGAGGAACCAAAAGTATATACAAGAAATAAAATGTACAAGAGGTATTTGAAATAGGAAGAAATCGTTCAAAAGGAAAGGGGGGTTGAGGGGGGAGGGGGAAAGGAAGGAAAGGAAAATGAGAAAAGAAAGATAAGGTGAGAACACAGCTTTGTAAATAAGGAAGAGGGCCTGAAGAGAGAAGTGAATAGGAAAAAGGAATCAAGATATGCCAGGTATAGGTACGAATTTCCTATGATAATGTAATTATTATGTATATCTAAAATGTATTGATACACTTAATTAAAAAAAGGTATTATGAGTTAATGACTAGGAGGTACAGGCAAAATGTGAAACTTTCCTTTGCCAAAATACAAACATCTGCTTTGGCCTCCATCCAGTTTAAAAAAAGAAAAAAGAAAAAAATCCAAACAAAGGAAAAAAAATACATATCTACTTTTGTTACTGTCTGTCATACAAACTGGAGTGTGCTGAAACCCTCCATTAAATGGTGTGGGCTGGGGAGACAGCTCAGCAGGGTAAGTGCCTGCCTGGCAAGTGCAAGGTCCTGAGTTCGATCTCTGGTACCAAAATTAATAATAATGATAATGATAATAATAATAATAATGTGAGCCAGGTGTGTTGGTGCACACCTGTAGTCCCAACACTCAGCGAGACCCTGTCTCAAAAAGAAAAGAAATGCATTCGGATTGCATCACTGAATCAGCATCCGAGTTTAGAGAATCCCAGCACTGAAGGCAAGTGTTTCTGCCTTAGAGGCTTTGAGAAGTCATTCAACTTTTTTTTAAATGTATTTGGTACAGAGGCTCACTGTGCTGCTTGGACTCATAGTGATCTTCCTGGTTTTAACCTCCAGAGCTCTGGGATTACAGGTGTACACCGCCTCACCCGGACTCCACAGCCAGTTCAGCATACCCACGGGCGGGGGGCAGGGTGGGCGCTCCGGCATGTGGTGTGGGATCCAACCCCCTCCCTGGGATTGCCTAAGCAGGCACTTGGTCCACTGAGCTATTTTGCTGGCTCTAGCAGCTCCTAACCTTCAAGCACAAATGCAGGCAAATGATATGACTTTTCTGACAGTAATGATAAATATGTGTGAGTCTACAAATGGTTTGAAAAGAGCCACACAGAAGATTTTTGGTCTAGACTAGCATGATTATAATCTATTTAAATCTATTGATCCCAAAGAAATTCTGGCTAATGGACTGAAAATTTAAAAGACCTAACTCTAACATTCCCTTTTCCTCTGTTTCTGCTGGAACATTCAATCTCCACTTTTTTTTTTTTTTAGGTGTTTTTGAGACAAGACTTCACCGTGTAGTGTAGGCTTGCCTTGAAGTCTCTGTAAGCCTCCTGCCTCGGCTTCCCAAATCCTGGGATTATAGCCACGCAGTGCCACGCCTGGTAATCTCTACTCCTTTAGACTAAATCATTCTGTGTGTAGTAGTTTTTAGTAGCTTGGGGTTTTGATTGTGCGCGTGCTTTCTTCCCCCTTAGTCTTCTACAACATTCAGAAGAATACACTCTGCTAGCGGCTGCTCTGGAGGCTTCACGGCGACCCGGGTGACCCTCTAGCACCTCAGCTGCAGAGTAGGCAATGGCCTTGCCCGTAGGATCCTGTGCGGAGCGGAGATGGCAAAGCAGGTTCTCTGTATCGTAAAAATTAATCTTGTGCTAATTTAAGAAAAAATTTTTATTAAAATTTCCCCAATGGAAGAAATTGCTTTTAATGAAAAATGTCTGTCAGGCAGAGGAGGAACTCTGGGAGACACCCTAAAATGCCTCAGGCAAAGCCTGTTTGTGGAAAGAAACCTGTTAACACCTCTCTCTGCCAGATGTCAGAGAATCCAAGCTTTGCTTCAAAGAAGGCTGTGTCCTGCCCTGGGCCTTTCATGAGGGAGCTTTGGGCTTCTAGCACAGCCCAAGGGCAGCAGGAGAAAGCCTCTGTCTCCCCATACCACCTCTGGAAGAGCAGTTCTTGGTCCTGGCTCAGCCTTGCGCAGGCCTCACCCAGCTCTGACAGACTCTGGGGCCAGGGTGGAGCCTGCGGCCAGGTTGGGATGCCTGGAGGGGCCTGGTGCATGCCACTTGTTAGGAGAAGTTGCTCAGTTATGTTAGAGTCTCAGAACAACTCCAGCGAAGGAGCAGATTCATAGCCTGAGGAGACGAGGAGACGTAGATCTTCATCCTTGCAGGCCCTGGCAAGCCCGTCCCTCTCTTGTGCTGAGCAACGCTTTCCCACCCACTGCGTGTTGTGGGCAGCAGGGGCCCGGCCGGATGGCTCCCCGCTAGCTCTCGCCATTCTGCTTACCTCTTCTCGGATCACCTCTATTGATAACTTTTGGGAACTAGATGAAAGGCCCCCAGACTCTGGCCCTTTTCTTAATCTTTTTGAGTAATGGCTTTGATGAGCAGAAAACAAGCTTGTAAACATTAGTTTTCAGCAAGGTTTTGCCAGTAAAGTTCATAAGATGGGTTCCATCCTCACCCCCACAGCTGGAGAGCCACCTGCTTGTGACCAGGTGTCTGGGAGTCTGGGGACAAGGAGGGAAAGAACCAGGCCTCTTAGAGGTTGGTGAGAGGTGGATGCAGTTCAGGAAGGCCGAGAGCATGAAGCCACAGCGCAGTGGTTGCATGTTGGGTACTCTCGCCCCACAGTATTTCCCATGACTATATTTTATATTTTCATGAATTACAAAAACCCACACAGCTCTATCGGAAGGATCTGGTAATCTGAAGAGCTAATTTAAAGATAAAAATATGCAATACAACCACCATTGTTGAATTCTTATCATTTTGTTGAGTGAAATTCTGTACCATTTGTAATCTTTTACTAGCTTTGAGTCTCTTTAAAAAATTAAATTATAGACACAGGGACTGGGGTTTGATCCTGGTGTGCTGTGCTGGCCTGTCCCTAGGGCTCGCTGAGACAGCCATTGAGACTGGGTGTGGTGGCATGCACCTGTATCAGCGCTTGGGAGGCTGAATGCTAGAGGATCACTATGAGTCTAATCTGTGTAGTGAGACCCTATAGATTCTGTACTAAATACATAAAAAAATTAAACATTTAAGAAACCTATACATTTGTCTCTATCAAACACCAAAAGGATCTTGCTATCAAATTATCATCACAGAAGTACAATCTGATTAATACTGATGGAGAATCAAGTACAGGCAAAAGGTTGGAACTTTCTTTTTAAATCACCCTTCCGGCTTATCACCAGTCTACCCACATCATTTTACTTGTATCTCAGGACAACCATCTGGAGCACACCACCAGGCCCACTGCTTCTCCCCTGTACCCAGGAGTCGTATGATGTAGAAAGGCCACTGCTGGCAGGACTCCCGGGACCTCCTGTGTGTGTGTGTGTGTGTGTGTGTGTGTGCGCGCGCGTGCGCGTGCGCACGCACATGCATGTGTGCGCATGCGCAACACAATCTTTCCACAGCCCGTGTTGGGCAGGGATGCAGGGGTCTCACTTTACAGGTGAGCAAGTGAGGTCCAGGAGCAAGCGCGGCAGCCCAGATCACACCACAGGGCCCTAGGAAGCGTGGCCCCCGCTCAGACCTTTGGACCCCAGAGGCTGCGCGGCGCTGCCCAAGAGCATCAGAGAACTCTTATTTCTGCGCAAACTGAAAGGATGTTTTGGTTGACGAATAGATTTTTGTTTCTAGTTTACATTTTTCTTTAGGATTATGCTGCCTCATGGAGCAAACCAATCAATAAAAGGCAAAGATTCCTCAGGCGGCGCTGCGGTTCACGAGAGACTGCAGCTGAGGTCAAGGCCTTGGGCCTGCAGGTCGCTGCCTGGCTCGGATGCCATGGTCCTGGCCATGTGCCTCTCAAAAGCTTACGCAGCCAGTCACGTGCTGATCGCATGGACACCCATCTCCAGAGCTGCCCAAGGAGCCCCGAACTAAAGAGGCCTGCTGGTGACGCCTTAGCAACAGTGGGTGATGCCAGTCAATGTAACGGCTGCCAGGCAATGTCATGGCCTCTGTGCCAGCATTTCACCAGGTGGGGGTGGAGCGCATGGCACACTCCAACAGGGGACTGCATGCCTCTGGCACTTCCGTTCCCCTGCAAGTCACTGGTAGGATCTGGGCAAGATATCCCGAAGCATCAGTGGTCCTTCCTGTGGTCTCAGCGGCGGAGACAGAGTCCCCTGCTTGCCTTCCCGGCTCTGTCAGGGAGAATGCCACACAGTACTTGACACCTAGCAGCCCAGCGTGCCCGCACGGAGTCCTGAGAGACGTGGACTCCTCACCTTGGCAAGGGGCGAGTGCTCCTTCAGGGCTGTACATTGTTGGTTCTGTCTGTGAGAGCAACAGACCAGGGTCCTTCCAGAAACTTCTCCACACATTATGATGCTCACTGTCCCATCAAGCACAGGGAACATGAAAATCAATCTTCAGAGCTCTTTCCAAGGTACAGCTCTCCTAATTTCAAGCTTGTCGTAGCACCACAGAGAGCAAGTCTCACTCTCTGACTGCTGACTCTTTCTTTGTCCTCAGAAAAGACCTGGCACCCTAAGAAATGTCCTGTGGTTCTCCAGCACCCTCCAGGAGAAACTGAGGCATCTGCGTGGGGGAAGTGCACCTCACCTCTCGAAGCCAGCCAGTTATGTCACCATCTTGGCCCTGAGGATTCCAGGCTGGGCTCACACTCCCGGTGATCCTCCTGCCTCAGCATGCCGAATGCTAGGATTACAGGTGTCCTGAGCCAGTTACTTATCTTTAGATTATCTTAGTACCAGGTAAAAAGTGTGTCAAAATGGTGTGTAGAGAACCAATGGAGCTGCAGATCAGCCACCACTGCATGCCACAGGCCATAGACTCTGCCCGTGGCAGGGAACTAAGTGCATTTCTTATTAGTCTGTGTTCAAGGACATAATGCTGGCCATGCACACCATGCATCTTCGCTCTCTTTCACCCCCTTTTTCTCCCCTCCCACCGGTCGATCCCCTGCCTCTTTGGGAAACTTCTATCTCCCTCCTTCCTATTACCTAGCTTTGATTTTGCTTTTTCTGTTTTGCGTTTTTCATATAAGAAAAAGCCACGCGGTGCTAAGCTGTGCATCTGATTAATTTCCCTCATCACTGTGGTCTCCAGGGGCATCTGTTTTCCCAGGAATAGTTCAAGCTTATCCTCTTCAGGACAGAGTATTTCTGCCTTGTTGCTCAGAGGCGTATGCCCTCAAAAGCACTTCTAAGCATATGTTGGGTTAATATAAAGAATTTGGAGGTTTGGCTGTGCAGATTCAGATCTCTGGCAGATTCATTTCTGGATAACTGGCCAGGTACCCAAGAAGCTGAGTGGCCTTCGGAGTTGAGCTGGTAGGAGCCCTCAGCTAACAAGCACAGTTCAGAAGTCGGTTGTGCTTTGGCTGAGCAGCTGGCACTGACCCCCATCCAGGCTGATGTCCACCCGCCCAGGGGACCCAGCGCCCGTGAATTTCATGTCATTCACCCTCAGGTACAAAGATGATTCTCATCTCCTTACCCAAACATTTGCTCAGAGAGAATTTGTTTAAGGGAGAGTGTGTTGACCAAATGAAGCAAGATCGCTTTTGACTTTGTTTGTTCTGTGATATCAAAAGATTTTTACTGTTGAAATCCGGTATGGCTCCAAAGGACGAGGTGGAAAACATACATCTGTCTGATGCAAGACAGATGGCAGTAACTTTCTTTTCCTTCATTTTTTTCTTTTCCAAGACAGGGTCTTGCTATGCAGCTCAGGCTGGCCTTGAACTCACTTTGAAGCCCAGGTTAGCTTGAACCCAAATGATCATCCTATCTTAGCCTGTGAAGGGTTGGGATTACAGGTGGGCATTGCCATGCCTGACCAGGCAATAACTTTCAAATGAGCTCTTTATCTATAATTTTAAAACATTTTTTACTTTTGGTTCATGGAAACTTGTTCGACTCTTAAAACACAGTCTGGGCATGTGGTCTCATTGTCTACATGGTGCGGCATGTTATTCCTCTCATTCATACCGACTCAGTTCCAGTGAGCAGCAGAGTGAACATTGTCCTGCAGAACAGGAGGCAGCTATGCCAGGGCGTGGCACTGGTCAGCAGAATGGCATGGACGCACAGAGCTGGCCTCCAGGCCTCTTGAGCTGGCTACGGTGCTAACTTCATGTAACCTTTGTCATCATCCTTTGTCGACGACATGCCACAGTTGTGAATTGTGACATCGGAGGACTAAGATCCACCATACATCATGAACCTCCCAAAATAAAAACCCCAAGCAGAAACTGGGAAGCTGGGATGAACGGACACATCTCAGAAGGAGAAATCCCCGGGGCCAAGAGAGACATGGAGGCAGCTCCACTCTGCTGGCCGTGAGAGAGACGCGACTTAGATGGGGCCGCCCTCTTCCAGGAATGGCTGTTGTGAGGAAATCAAGGGTCGTGGGTGCTGTAGGGGCTTCGAGTGAAGAGGAGACTCCTGCGCTGTCGGTGGGGGTGCAAGCAGGCGCAGCCGCTGTGGAGCTCAGGATGGAGATTTTTCACACACGCTGAGCACAGGAAGCCCACGGGCTCCTTATTCCCCTACAGGAATCTTCCCCTAAAGAGTTAAAGTCGTCACATTACGGCGAAACATGCACACTTGTGTTTATAGCAGCATGATTTATAACACATAAATCTCAGAAACAGCCTGATTGCTCATCAACAGAGCAATGGATAAAGAAAATGTGGGGCCCGGGAGATGGCGTGGCCATCTAAGTGCCTGTGTGGCAAGCACAAGGACCCAGGTTGGAGCCACAGTACCATAAGCCGTGCCACCTGTGCCGCGCTGGCCACTGAAGCCAGGCATGGTGGCACACGCCTGTAATCCCAGCACTGGGGAGGCTGAGACAAGAGGGTCACTACGAGTCCAGGCTGTGTAGTGAGACCCTGTACCAAATCAATCAATCAATCAATCAATCAATCAATCAATCAATATTTAAAACAAAGAGAAAGAAAATGAGGTACTTGCACACAGCAGAGCAGCATAAAGAAGGAGGAAGGAGGCGCCTATAAGCTCAAGGGTGCACCTCAAGTCTGTCACATTAGTGAGATAAGGCAGACACACGCACTTACATCCTGTGGTTTCTCTTAGATGAGAAACGCAAACTATAAGAGAAGAGTGAAATAAAAGGCAGGTTATAGGAAGGTGGTTTTCAGATGGAAAAGGGAGCCAGAGTTGGAGGGAGCAGGGGCAGTTGGCGTGTGTGCTATGCCTGGGTGTGGACTCACCACCACCAATATGTGCACTTGTACTACAGGCACGGGCTGAAAGAAGCAATGAAAGCTGAGCCTGGTGGCGCACACCTGTAATCCCAGTGCTCAGGAGGCTGAGGCAGGAGGATCACTGCGAGTTGGAGACCAGTGGGGCTGCAAAGTGAGCTTAAGGCCAGCCTGAACTGCATAGCGAGATCACCCTGTCTCGAAAAGACAAAGAAAGAAAAAGAAAGAAAGAAAAGAAAAAGAAAGAAAGTGATGGAAATTAGGGGATTCTTAGAGACCCACAACCCAATTTGTTGTGTGTACATGCTTGTGTGTGTGTGTATGTGTGTGTTTTGAACCAAGGACCTTTATAGAGCTATATTCCCAGTCTTTTTTAAATTTTATTTTGTTTTGTTTTATTTACTTACTTACTTTCTTATTTATTTGATTTTGTAGTACCTGGGATCAAACTCAGGACCTTGTGCTTGCCAGGCAAGCTCTTAAGCCACTGAGCTATCTCCTGGTCCTTGTTTTATTTTGTTTTTGTCTTTTTGAGACAGAGTCTTGCTGTGCAGTTCAGGTTGTCCTTAAGCTCACTTAGTAGCCCAGGCTGGTCTCCTTCTCAGGGCAATCCTCCTGCCTCAGCCTCCTAAGTGGTAGGATTACAGGCACATGCCACCACACCCCACAAATTTTATTTTGTTTTGAAACAGGGCCTTCCTAAGTCACCAAGTTGTCCGGGTTGGGCTTGAACTCCTACTCTTCCCCCTTCCGAGTCTGAAGAACTGGAACGACAGGTGCATGTGACCACGCCTGGCTCCACTGCGAGACTCGGTGCCACGGCTGCTATAAAACATCACATTTACATCTTAATTGCACATAGTTGAATTAGTGCATAGAATTCCCAGGACTTTTTTTTTTTTTTTTTTTTTTTATGTATTTGGTACAGGGTTTCACTGGCAGCTTGGACTTGTAGTGGTCCTGTTTTCAGCCTCCCCAGCTCCGGATTACAGGCATGGTCCACCATGTCTGGACTCGGTGGGGCCAGTGAGGTAAATAGTGCTGGGGGACTGAACCCCGGTCCCTGCACTTGCCTAGGCAGGTGCTTAGTCCACTGAGCTATCTTACCCACCTTGCCTGGAACTTCTTGCCCCTGCAATGATGTTAGATAGTCTGACTAGCTTTCTTATGCTTGGAGTTGGTCCTTTCAGTGGGATCGATTAAGACCTGAGATGTTGGTTTTCAGCTTTGCTGGTCTAGAGACTGGCACGTGTGGACAGCTGACATATTCTACGATGCCATAGCATGTGGGTTGCAACCCAGATGCCCCTTTATGAGTTCACCGTGTGGGATGCAATGTTTCTTCCCACTGGCCATCAGCCTCTGCCTTCTGATTTCCACTCCAGAAACACCTTCTCCCAGGAAGCTTGGGAGACCCAGACGAGAACAAAGGCCATAGCTGGCCCAGTAGCTCCTTGTGCCACATTCCTCACCCACGTCCCCTGCTGTCTGCGGATCCTCCTGAGGCCAGCGCCCTGTGCTGTGGTCTCTCGTCTCTCAGTCCACCTTCTCTGGGCTTCCTAGAATTTTCCAGGGCCTCTGCCTGACATTCACACCCTGTCCTCCAGGTCAGTCTCCCTCTCCCCCACAACTCGCCCAGCACCCAGAATCCTCTGATTTGAGGCTCTGGCATGGGGCCGTCACTGTGTCTTGGAGGGACAGGGACAGTGACCTAAATCCGGTTCCTACTCCTGCTGTAGGGGTCCAGCTGTGGAAGGCACTGGGCATCATGTTCACAGCTATGACTATCATGCATAGCAGCACTGGACGACAGTTAGGGTGGAGCTCAGAACCCCAGGGTCCCCTGGGGGGAGGCTGTGTGTGTCCCCCTGGGAGGGCAGGTCACCAGCGCTCACACCTGTTTCCCCACTTGCAGAGTGGGGCTGTCAGAGCCCACACCCCGCATGGGCCTGCTCAGGAGGTGGAGTCATCCCCGCAGCGCCTCTCCCAGGACCCACTCCAGGCACACAATGCAGCCACTCTTCATTGTCTCACTCTGACTAGGGCTTTGTGGCAGCGCCATGACCTCAGGTGTTTCGCAACGCGCTGCAGTGGGGATGGTTTCAGCGGAACGCCCTGCCCGCTCTGGGGTGTAAGAGATTAGATGAGATAGATGTGAATGCCGAGGGGGTGCATTCCAATCTGCCTTCCACCTCCAGATGTGCTGCTCGGCGGCTGGTGACACAGGGACAGCAGCCCCTGCCTACGGTGTGCTCAGGAGCCGGGCACCATGAGGACTGCTTTTTAATTATAGTCTTTTATTCTTCTACACAATGGACACTCAGGAGCAGAGGAGACATGGAAAGCTCAGAAAAAGACAAACGTGTCAGGCTCCTGGGTTCTAGGGACAGGAGGCACGGCACACCGTGTCCCCCTGGAAGGGAAAGACACTTAACATCCGTGAAAGAGAGGAGAGGGTGAACAGTTTGGTGTGGATGAGTTGGGTGGTTTGGGTGGGCCTCAGGCTATGTGGATGGTCCTTAGCTGCCTGACACCTGCAGCTGAGGTGGCCGGGCACACTGTGGCCTCCCAGGGAGCAGGGGCAGGTGGGTGGCTCTGCACAGGTTGTTTTGCAGATTGAGGGCGTGCGCCTGGTCGGGCCCTCTGCCAGCCTGCTGTGCACTAGCCCGCCCCAGAAAGGCCAGATTCTTCCTGGCAAAAGGCATCAAAACACACAGAAAGCTTTAAAGAGCATTTATGATACAAATATCACCCATGGGCGATACTGGCAGCAGTCCTATAAAAGAGGGTAATATCTCGGAGTTGTAAAAAGACAAACCCAGGCTTTCTAGTGCTAGGACCTTGGCCCAGGAGGGTGGCAACTGTGCGAGTCTTCGTTCCAACCATGGCTTTGGGTTCCAAAGCCCGGGCCTTTCTCCAGCACCCCCAGGCCTGCTCTCATGCAAGTCAGTGACTCTCGAGTGGTTTCTGCATTGCGTGGTGGCATCTTATCACAGAGAGTATCGACAGAGACATAGAGCTGCCTTCCGCAATCGCTGCAGATGGACCTCGCCCTGCAAGGCCCCTCCCTCCTGCCTTGCCCCCACATCTTCTGGTCTGCCCACCTTCTCTGTCCTCAGCAGCAACTCATTCTCTTGTTCCACAAGGTTGAGGCCCAGGCTATGTGAGACTGCATGGGGGGCTTCTACTATGATCGCATCCTTTTCTATCTCCCTGACCCTTACATGTATTATGTATTATATTACAATAACCTCTTTTTAACCAGTTTTCAACCTGGAATCCAAACACCTGCCATAATGTTCAGGATATGCTTTAGCAAGTCTGTAAAACCCCAAAGATATTTTATCTTATTTTGTCTTTCTGAGATAGAGTCTTGCTATATAGTCTAGGCTGACGTTAGGCTCCCTTTGTAGCTCAGGCTGGCCTTGAACTTGCAATGATCCTCCTGCCTCAGCCTCCATAGTACTGGGATTACAGGCCTGCACCCCCATGCTTGGCTTCAAGGTCTTCAACAACCTGTCATTTATCTCTCCACTGGCACCCCAGCCTCACTTCAGTGTATTCAGAAGGGCCAGGGAGAAGGGGCTTCTAGGGCAACCCTCAACCAAGGAGAGTGGGACAGACACTTGTGCACAGAGCTGCCACAGCCTGGCCAAGTGATTGGACGCAGGGTTCTCAGAGGACACCAAAGCACCCAGCCATGACAACAGCCCCAGGCCACGCAAGCCCTGTTTGCACCTTGTCCTTGGCCCGTCGGGCTTTCCGCTTTGTCCCTTTGCCTTCCTAGGGTCCTCTCCCCAACTAACTGTGCTCTCACCCTGGTCTCGAAGTCTACATTCGGGAAGTTTCCGAGCAAAGACTGACATTTCGTATTCATAACTTTGGCATTGGTGAAGTGCCTGATAATGGCTAATGCGTGACCAAAAGAATAAGTGAGTAAAGGGAGAGAGGCAGCGAGGAGGAGGGAGAGGAGGAGGAGGAGGAGGAGGGAGAGGAGGCGACCTCAGTGGCAGAGCTGCCACACTGGGGGCTGGAACAGTGGCCAGGACCTGGACCCAAATGTGAAAAACTGAACCAGTGGACAAATTAGTATATATCATGGATTTCTTCTAGGCACAAGGCCAGTCTCGGCTCACTGTGGCCAAGATGACGCACCCTGATCCCGCCCCCCCACCCCCATCTGTAACTCAAGTTCTGTGCTCTTCTGTGCCTGCATCTCCAGCCC
>PVKN010002354.1:0-12315 GCA_004027915.1 Capromys pilorides | reverse complement strand
ACTGCCCTGGAGCTCAGCTCTTTTCACACCTCTCTCAGAAATGTCCTTCTCCCTGGTTGCTCCATAAAGCTGTAGACTCTAGCACACATGGAGCGTGGCAGAGAGGCCCAGGCACACTGGGTCCTAGCCATGTCTTTGTTTCTGTCTTCTTTGTCAGTCTACTCTCTTTCTTAAAACCCTGCACAAAATCTAGCATATTTTGCATGTGTCACACAGACAATGCTGGGTAGACGTCTGCAGTGGTGGCATCGCTTTTGTCTTTCCAAGTTGCCCTAAAAACAGACCAGTCAGAAAACACCCAGAATGCATGATGGACAGTGACGGAAAAAGCAGGCGACAAAATACAAAGCGATAAAAACAAAGTGCCAAGCGCAACAAATCCCGAGTCCCCCGGGCCTTCTGCCGAGGAGAAAGCAAAAGCATACGCAGCCGGGAAACCTGGGGAATGGGTCGAGGGGACCACAGCGGCTGGCAACCGAAGCACCGGAGGTTCTGTCATCCACTACCACAGCCTCTCCAAAGAGGCCACCAGGGCACTCACTCTTCCAGCGCAAGGCTTGATTCTAGGAGAAAGTCCTGGGCATAAAATCAAAATAGAGATGGAGGACAGAGAGAGAGAGGGTCCTGGTAAATGCGGGGAGGAGGAAGGGCACCGGAACGCCTCAGAGGCGCGCAGGCGTTGCATGACCAGCAAGAGCAGGAGGAGGAGTGCCGTGAAGCTCTGAGAACTGCTTGGACGCCTAGGTCAAGCCTCCTTGTAAAAGCCCAGGGAAACAGAACTGGAGAAGCAAATTCACATAAAAATTAGAAATAGAAAACGACTGAGGCCAGAAGCCACCGAGTCAGTGTAAGAGAAAGAGACACCCACTTGTCACCAAGGAGCAGTCAACATAACGTAACTGATCGGAAAGGACGTAAGGACCCGTTGGGCCAGCAATGTGGGTGAGGGGCTTAAAAACTGAAAGTGTGAGAAGAGTTGGATACGTACCAGGCCTAGGATACCAGAGCAGGACTCTGGAAGGCGAGGTGGTCACCTCTGTGCTGTAGCAAGTGTCCCAGGGCGGGGACCATCTGCATGCTTAGCGATTTTCTGATCTATGAGATTAATATCTTAAATGCGAATTCAATAGAAATTAGCACATAGGTTTGTTAGCCCACAAATTGATGGAGTGTAAATTTGTTGTTGTAAAAATGAAATTTTAAATGCTTGCAAAATTATCGCAAAATACATAAGCATATCCAAATATTTAATTCATTAATTCGAAAGCAGCTGCTGCGATTTTCTCCACTGAGACCAGGATGGAAGGGGCTGGGCCATTTGCTCATGGTCCCCTGAGTCCCATGGCTGCCCACTCTGGAGTAACCCTCACTCTTGGTTTTCTTGTGAATTATACAAAATGAGAGCAGAAACGCACTTATTTGTGGGAAGAAATAAAAAGAAAGAGTATAAGAGCAGTCGGTGCCTGGTGTCCCTGTACCCCGCTGCATGCAGACTGTCTCCCGAGCCTGGATGCCTTTCACCTGCTGCCCTACCCCTCCTGTTCTGCTGGGGAAACCCTGCTGCCCTCTAACAGTGCACCGCTGAAGCCTCGGGAAATCACGCACACCCATCCCTTACTCCTCAGAAGAGAGGGATCTTCCAGTCTGTGGAGGATAATCAAGGCCCCATCAGCGCACATTTCTGCTTCGGCAGCAGCTCGCCCGCACAGCGCACACACACCCGGCTCAGGCTGTCCAGGGGCTGAGCGTGATGTGGACAGAAGCCATGCTGGGCATGCGACCCGAGACTCAGGCACTGTTCCGCCCTGCAGCCTGTGCTCCTGCAACTGTGATCCAGGTCGGTTTCTGTTTGCTCGTCTGATTAGACTGACGGTGAAAGCCTTGATGAGAAGGAATTTTTAAAGTGCAACAGGATGCTGATTGCTTGTCAGACATCTAAAACGCCTTGTCAGTCAGGCGGAGTGACCGTTCTCCACTCTGTGCAGGCAGCTGGAACACTGGCTAACATGGCCCATAGCAAGCCTCTGCAGAACTCTGGAAACCAAAAAGATTGTGGCAACCTGGGGACCGTTTATTAAAAAAAAAAAGTAGACGAATCTTGGTCCGAACAATAGGCATCACAGGGTTTCAATTTGCACCAGCCCCACCCCTCCTCCACTGCGCTGCTGTGGCCGTGACAACCAACAGCGGGCAGTGATGGCGAAGGGCGGCATCCTTGGCAGCCTGGCGGGGAAGGAGCGCATCAGAAGCCCTGAATCCCCCAGGGCCACAGCACCCGCATTGTTTCACTTACCAGGTGGTTCTCTGGCTAAGCTCACGGTTCTGCACAGGTCAGAAGGGACAGCGAGAGCCAGGTATCCAGCACCAGGTGGAATGTTCTAGGCCCGCAGCGCACAGAGCTCATGGTTTGGAAGACGGGGCCGCGGGGTTCTGGACAACACGTGACCTTTCTTTCCCTGCTCTACCAGCCTCTTAGGGGTTAAGCAGAGACTTGAGCCGCCACACACCGCATCCGTTGCGGAGTGAGCTCAGAAAAGTCACTACACAGACTGAGAAGAGCAAGGGGAGGGTCATCTGTGTCTCGGGTTTCCATAATTATGTTATTTAAAATGTCCAGTTTTCCGCGACAATAAAGAATGGCCATGCCAAGTAACTAGAAAGTATGACATAAGACAGGGAAGAAAAAGAGAGACAACAGATCTTCTCCCTTAGGATCCCCAGGCAGTGGATTCAGCATACAAAGCATTTTACATTAGCTCTCTAAAATATGTCCAGATGCATGCCTGTAATCCCAGCACTTGGGAGGCTGAGGCAGGAGGAACACTGTGAGCTGGAGACCAGCTTGGGACACATGACAAGACCTGTTTCAAAAAATAAAAAGGGAAGAAAGCAAACAGATCTCATGAGCAGCTTGCCTGGGCCTTGTCAGGGTGAGATCCCAGGTCTAAAGGCAAAGAGCTGCTGCCCCTTGAAGAGCCCTACAGGGTGTTCTCTGGTTCCAGCTGAGGCCCTCCGGAGAGTTTACAAGGACCCGGCCACATGCAAGTGACTCTCGCTCCCTTCCATTGGTGACTGGGGTCAGCCGGCTCAGTGGGTTACTCCATGGCCCACTCCATGGTGTTTCCATTTGCCATTTTTGACCACACGGTGATACCAAGAAGCACGAGCTCAAGCCGAGCATGCTCGGGGCACGCCCATTTCCGCATGTGGTGCAGGCTGTTCTCATATAGATACATGGGCTGGGGATGTAGCTCAGTTGCACAGAGCCTGCCTGGCAAGCCCAAGGTCCTGAGGTCGATTCCCAGTACCAGAAAAAAAATCTTCCTTATAGGAATATGTGTAAGTTTTCCCAAGAGAAGCCTTGTGCTTTCCTTGGTGTAGAAACACAGCTTCGAAAATTATCACAAGTGACAAACCTCCCTCCCTCTTTTCTCTCTTGGTTGGACTTAATCACTTTGCATTTGCCAGGGAGAAAGCCATTGTGTTCTACCACAACCCTGGGTGGAAAATATGGTCTAATGTAGTTCTCTTTAAGTAAAAGTAACAAAGCAATCTAAAAATCATCAGACTGGGGCTGGGGAGATGGCTCGGCGGTCTAAGTGCCTGCCTGACAAGCACAAGGACCCGAGTTCAAGTACCATGTGCCGTGCAGGCCCTGAAACCAACATGGTGGTACATGACTCTAATCCCAGTGCTGGGGAGGTTGAGACAAGAAAATCTCTATGAGTATGAACTGCATATTGAGGCACTGTGCCAAATAAATATTAAAAAAATCATCAGACTATGAAAATACTCTGCTCGGTTAAAAAGAATAAGAACTACTTTGTATAACTGAAATAAACATCTTATAAAAATTGACTTTTTTTTTAACAAAACATATAATTTTGGATAATTTCCAATTCAAGATTGCAAGATAATAGAGGAGAAAAAGGAGGATTTATCTGAGATCAAGGAAAAACTGCACATTGATGAAAATTGTAGTTAAAATTTGCAGGGAAGACTTCTCGGTAAATGTGGTGGCTTGAAGTTAGGTCGGGAATTTCTCCTCCCTTAGGAAAGGAACTAAAATAAGAGGCAAAGATTCTTTAGTGTTAGCCAGTCGAGGAGGAGGGCATGCTTTAGAGTTTTTTGGATAGTAAAGAAGAAAACAGGTGGAAGATTTAGGTTTGAGGTTGAATGGTCAAGCAGAGGGGGAGGATGCAGAAGCTCGGGCCTCAGGGTTCTCGCTCACACCCTCCTCCCTGCAAGCGCAGACCACAGCCTCAGGTCGGTGGGCAGCTCAGGGGCACTGCGCCCCTACACCAGGGGTGCAGCAGCAGGTGTGCTGTGGATGCCACCTTGTACCATCGGCAAATGCAGAGGAGCCTGAAGAACCCACCACCTTCCAGGTAAGCTGCTGAGTTCGGGGGACCAGCTGACATCCACGGAGGTGGCTCTCAGCCCCCCAGGGTCAGGGCCCTCCTGAACAGCACTGGCTACACAGCCTATCATTTCTTATTCCACAAGCCACAACATATCATTTCTTATACCACGAACAACACTGTGTCATTTCTTATGCCACAAATGACAGTGTATCATTTCTTATACTGCAAATGACCACAAATTTAAAAGCAAACACATCTGTCATCTTCCAGTTCTGGAGGTAGGAGGTCCAGAATGTGTTGTCTGGGCCAACATCAAAGGTGTCGCTGAGCGATGCCCAGCCTGGAGGCTCTCTGGATGTTGTCCTCTGCCTTTCCTGTCCCGCACAGGGCAGGGGCCTCCTGGCCCATGGTCCGTTCTTGCATGTGCAGAGAGCATTGCTGCAGCTTGCTCTCTCTCTCTCTCTCTCTCTCTCTCTCTCTCTCTCTCTCTCTCTCTCTCTCCTTCCCTCCACATCCACAAAGTCCCTCTTCACGTAAAGTAAAGTAACATAGTCACAGGCTTGGGAATCAGGGAACCACGCCTCCAGGGCGCCCTCAGTTTGCTCACAACACATGCGGTATTTCCAGGGGAGGAGCTAGAATCTAACTCCTGCCCTGGCGCCTAGCTCGCCCGCGCCCCCACCTGGCCTGTCTGGCAATAACAACTAGAAAGGATTAGAAGCAAACTGTTGTGTAGAAGCCAGGAGACAGGATAGAATGCGCATTGTGAGAGAAAACAAGGCTGCAGTTCCCGCCCCTCCAGTGTTGTCTTGGAAGTCAAGGACAATGGCACAACTTCTTTGCAAAGAAAATACATCCAGATTCACAGAAGCGGACTGCCTACAAAAGGCTTCAAAGTATTTAATACAATTAGGACCTCAGTAAGACAGGAATTGGGAGAAGAAATAACGTTTAAAGACAGCTCTAGAAGCTGGGTGTGGTGTCGCACACCTGGAACCCTAGCCCTCAGGAGGCTGAGCTAGGAGGACAGCGATGAACTTGAGACCCGCTTGGGTTACATAGTGAGTTCAAGGCCAGCCTGAACTACATAGGGAGACCCTGTCTCAAAAGAAAACCAAAGCTAAAACCAAAAATAACACGAGATAAAAGGGTATTAAAGAATCAAAGAACAAATAAAGAACAAAACAACCTCATTACAATTCTTATAAATACATTAGAGACAGCAAGGGCCAGGCAGGCGGGCCTGAAGTTCTGCCAGTTATGCTCCGCCACGGGCATACTTTTTCCGATACAGCCAGCCAGGGACAGACTGAGCGGAGAGAGGAGGGGCAGGGAAAGGACCGGCGCACCCCGAAGGGGCTCTCTTCACTTCGGACCGCCTAAGAATGAAACAGGAAACACATTCAGAGGTGACATTCTGAAAAGTCCCAAAAGTAAGTGGAAAACTGGATCTCAGATTGAAATGGCAGTGCACAGTTAAAAAAAAAATTAAAATGATGACTAAAGGCATTTCTAGTGAAGGAAAGGATTTTTCTAACAGCTATGCAGAAAAATGTTGCCCTCAAAATAAGACCGAGATAAAAAGCATGCGCCTTGACAGCTAGAGCTCAGACCTTCGAGCACAGTGGCCACGGAGCAGGAGCAGGGGGCCACCAGGGAAGGCAGGGACAGGCTGGCGGGCTGGCACTGTCCAGCGCAGGGCTTTGAGGCTGATCACTTTCTTGCTAGGTCTTACTTTCAGGGAAAAGTGACAGCTGTCTACAACATGCAATTATTTAACTGTCTATGGGAAACATGCATTATATTGTAAATTATGAAACATTCTTGCATAATTTATGCAAATGAATACTGCAATTGCCACAAGACTATATTAAAGCTGTCATTTGTCTGATACATATATAAATAAATATATAAAACAAAGGTGGATTTATGTATAGATACAAGCATGTAGGTACATGATTTTATAAATGTGAATGTGTTGTTAGGCTTTAATTTTACATGTATACATTCGTACCAATCCATGTATCTCTATAAACACATCATGGCTACATGCATGAAGGATTGGAGCATCACGTGACAGAGGGGTGGGGGCTTGTCTTGGAGAGCTCCCAGAGAAGGACATCTAAGATGACACTCAGTAGGGAGCTGGACAATGGGCAGAACACGGATGGAGGAAGAGTGTTTCCGGTTGGTCCAGAGGGCTCCTGGGATAGGCGTGCACTGGGCCGCGCTCCACCTTAAGGAAGGGGTTCGGAGCCTGGTCAGTTCTCAGAGTGTGATGGGCACCCCAAAAATGGAAGAAAATGGTTCTAGAATGATTTTTCTTAGCGGCCGAGATTAGAAAGTTCTCAAAACAAAGGGCAGAAAATAAGCAAAAGTAAGTTGGCTTTGAAGAAAAGTGTGGACAGCTTGAGCCTTGGGTGGGCACAGCCTGGCGCAGAAGCACGCAACCCAGCCTGGGGGGAGGCCCGCAGGATTTTGTCCCCACTGATGTCGGGCCAGGGATTCTGCAGTGCGGGCCTGCTGGACGCCCACCACATGAGCCCCGAGTACCCTCTGAGCCCCGGAGGGCCAGGGCTCCCCTGGTTATGCACCTGGGTCCTCCCGATGAAGATGGCTGGGCTCTCAGAGACTGAGATGGAGGAGTAGATTAAAGCTCTCACTCTAAGGGCTGGGAGATAGCTCTGTGGCACAAGTGCCTGCCTGGCAAATGCAAGGTCATGAGTTCAAACCCTGGCCCCACAAAAATAAAATAAAATAAATAAATGAATAAATAAAGCCCTCACTCGATTCTCCAGGCCACCAACAAGTGCAATTTGAAGCAGCTCTGCCTGTAACCCTATGTGCCTGGCTCCTTGGTTGATTCTCAGGTTGGCCTCCTGAAATCCCTGGTCTCCAACCTGGCTAGAATATCTTTAAAGAGGTCAGGCCCGACAGTAGGAAGCCAGAACACCACGCTGCAGTCAGGCTTCCTGGGCACACGTGTGGGGCCTCTTAGGTCGGAGGGGTTTTAGCTCGCTAAGCCTGATTAGGATTTCACATTTTATTCGTGATGGTTTGAGGGACTTTGCATGTTGGCAAATCTTGACAGCTGCAAGCAGGTGACAACCAGAAGCGCCAGCGCAGCTTGATAAGCGGGTGGCACTGCAGTCCCTGGACAGCAGTTCCCGCCCGGGTCCTCCTGGGCCACAGCTGTGGTACACCCTGATCTGGCCATGGCCCAGCCTGGGTGGAGCAGGCTTACATTACTGATGATATGTCTTACAGCCTCGGGAGGCTTCCTGTCCAAGTAGCAGAATGTCAAGTGTGAAGTAGATTAAGTGTCGCTCTGAGGAACAGTTTGAGTTGCTTTTACTTTGTTCATCCGGGAGATTGGTAGTCGCGCCCTTAAGCTGCAGAGCCGGGGACTAGGTCAGCTCCCTGAGCTCGAAGTGTGGGTGGGAGTCGTGCCAGGCTGGGGGCAAAGCAGGGCGGCAGCGCTGAGACCAGAAGGGTGTGCAAGGTGGTGGGGTCACCTGGTGGCTCAGGGGTGCAGGCGTCTCGGGTGCCGCTGGGTTCGTTAGTTATGTCACATGCCCCCATTTTGTGTGTGTGTGTGTGTGTGTGTGTGTGTGTAACCAGGGATTGAACTCGGGACCTTGCACTTGCCAGGCAGGCACTTGTGCCCCTGAGCTATCTCCCCGGCCCAGTTATCACTTCTGACTGCGGTTTGAGATTAGAGTCCTTGGCTCTGGCTTCTTTGTCAAAAGCAAGGGATTATTCTACGAGCAGACCGAAATGAGTGGAGTTTCTTGTTAAGATGCCATGGCATCTCTCTGGAGCTGAGCAGAACCACTTTAACAAAAGCACTGTAAATCAGAAAGGTTCGAAAGGAAACCACTGTATTCCATGCTTACGGTGCCCTCCTTAGGAGTACAGTTTGCTGAGGAAGGAAAGGTATCGTGACTTGAAAGGACCAGATGTGGACCTAGGCCTTTCGGAGCCAGAAGTTACACAGCTTGAGCACTTTCCCAAAGGCCAAGAACACACATTTTAAATATGAAGTCCATGGAGCAAATTTCTTAACCTTAGTGTGATTTAACTTGTCATCTTTGGGCCGACCCAATAGCTCAGCAGATTAAAGTGCCTGCAAGCAGGCGCAGGACTGGGGGGTTTGATCCCTGGGCCTGCCCTGCTGGCCTGCTCCTGGGGCACACTGAGACTGTCTTGGTGCTTTGCCTGTAATCCCAGCTCTTGGGAAGCTGTGAACAGGCATATCACTATGAGTCCAATCTGGTAGTGAGACCCTTAAGATTCTGTAGACCTTTCCCTACAATACAAAAAAAAAAAAAAGTCATCTTTTCCTTTAGGTCGTTGTATATCTTACTTAAGAAATCTTTCCCCAACTTGGAAGTCCCAAAGAAATTCCTTTGTACAAATGAAACCTCCTTCCTGGAGGTTTCTAGCTTTGCTTTTTCTGTGAGGTAATCATTTAATATTGATTTTTGATGTCTGCTGTAGGGTAGGGGCTGAATTATCCTTGCCCTCCCCTCACATTTTTTTCTTTTTTGTCTTTTTGACACAGGTTCTCCTTGTGAAATTCAGGCTGGCCTTGAACTCACTTTTGTAGCCCAGGCTGGTCTCGAACTTGCATTGATCCTCCTGCCTCAGCCTCCCAAGTGCTGGGATTACAGGCATGTGCCATCACGCCTGGCCTACTTAGTATTGCTTTGTTATTTATTTGTCTTTCTGAGTCCAGGCTGGTCTCGAACTCACACTGATCCCTCTTGCCTCAGCCTCCCAAGTGCTGGGATTCTAGGCGTGTACCACCACGACTGGCGTACTTTTCCCACTTGGAAGGTGGAGGACCCGGCCTTGTGTGCTGAAAGCCTGTGACCCTCCCTGTTCCTCAGGTCCCATCGGCTCTCACATGGCACTGCTTTGGGCTCTGCATGCATCACAGTGGCCTGCCTCTCCACCCTGCACAAATGCTGCATACATCCACCACCACCAGGGCTTCGTGGTGAGCCTCGCTATGTGATAGAGCGAGTCCCCCTATCTTGTGTACTCTCACGAGACCTGTGTTCTGGATGCTTTGCATTTTAGGGTCAGCCTCTATTGTTGTTGTTGTTAAGACAGGGTCACATTATATAGTGCAGGCTGGCCTTGAACTTGCTTATATAGCCCAGGCTGGCCTCAAACTCATGGCAGTCTTCCTGCCTCAGCCTCCACAGTGTTGGGGTCACAGGTGTGTGGCAGGATCGGCCTCTTAAACCCCACAAAAATATCTACTAAGAATTTGATTAAAATTCTTTGACCACATTAATCATATGGGACCAGTTGGTACCTTTTCATTACTGTCTTTCCAACCTTGAATATAAAATATTCCATTTATATCTCTTCTTTAAAATCTCTCCGTCAAGGCTTATGAACCTACTTGAACTAGAACTGCAAGCTTCTCTCCAAATTACTCTTAGATACTTGACAGTTTTAGATTATGAAGACTAACATCACGGTAAATATTTTAGTTTTTCTCTGTCTTGATCTTTTGAAGCATACGTGTAGCCAGAGGCCAGGACGCTTGCCTGTGGTCTCAGCTGCTTGGAAGGCCGAGGCAGGGGGACCGCAAGGGTCTGGGCAATGTTGTAAGACCCTGTGTCAGAGAAAGAAAAACTGTTTTGTGTGTTGATTTTGCATCTATCAATTTGAATGTCTTGTATTTTATTTTATTTTTTAAATTTTTATTTATTTATTTGTATTTTAGGGAAGGATCTACAGGGGTTCAGGGTCTCACTACTAGATCAGACTCATAGTGATCTGCCTGTTTGCAGCCTCCAAAGAGCTGGGATTACAGGCATGTGCCACCATGCCCAGTCTCCATTGCCCTCTCAGGGTACCCTGGGGGTGGGGCCTGCACAGCAGGCCTAGGGATTGAACCCCTGTCCCCTGTGCCTGCTTGTAGGCACTTTAATCCACTGAGCTATTTGGTTGGCCCTACATGTCTAATTTTTTTTTTTTTTCAGAACCAGGGATTGAACTCAGGACCTTGTACTTGTCTGGCAGGCACTTGTGCCCCTGAGCTATCTCCCTGGCCCCTACATGTCTAATATTTTAAACATAGGTTTCTTTGAATTTTATATACCCTAATCTCTCTATGAAGAGTGCGTTTCAATCCTTGTACTTCCCCATTTTCCTTGGGCCGAATGCTTCCTGGGCCCAGGGTACAACTTAAACATCTCTAATCGCAGAAGCTAGGCTCTTGTGACCCATGCTCTTAGCAGGAAAGTTTTAACCATTTCACTATTAAGTACAATCTTGCTTGAGGTACTTTTTAAAAAATAAATACCCTTTGTAAGATTGAGGAATTTCCATTTCATTACTCACTTGCTGCTTTTTTTTTTCCCTGTGAATGGACGTTGACATTTATTACAAACTTTTCTACACCTACTGAAACAGTCATATGATTTTCCATCTTTAATATGTTAATCTGATGTCTTGCATTACATTATTCTCTAATTTTTAACTAGCCTCGCATTCCTGGAAAAGTTCAAATGGGCCACACTCGTTGGTGTATTCTGCTACGTTAGCATGGCTACTGCCCTGTCTGTGGTCTTTGCAGCTATATTCATTAGTGAAGCTGGCCTATCATTTTCCTCTTTTGTGATGTGGTTTTCAGTATCAAGATTATAACAAGCCCAGAAACTGAGCCGGAGAGTTCCTTCTTGTATGTTTTCTGGAAGAGCCTCTTCATGGAGTGTTTTATGGAATTATTACAGGCCTGGAGTTTCCTATGAGATAATATTTTTTCCCTCTGACTAATTTTCTTAGCATGAAGATGTCTATTTCTTCTGGAGTCAATTTTGGTTATGCTTTTCTAGGTAGTTACCCACTTTATGTCCATTTATAAATGCATTGAAACGATATTTAATGTAATGACATTTACAACAGCTTCTACTCTTCAAAAACTGAAGCAAGCAGAAGAGTGTAACTTTTAATCCCCATATTATTTATGCATTTTCTCCTTAATAAGTCTTCTCTGTGGTTTGTCGATTTTATTGGGCTCCTCAAAGGACCAGCGTTTGGGCTGGCGGAGGCACTCTATCATGTGTTTATCTTGCTTTATTGGCTTCTGATTTTATCTTTATTATTTCTTTCATGTTACTTTATTTGAACTTCCTGGCAGGAGGGAGGGCTTCCTAGATGGGGTCTCAGGGTTCCCAAAGGCACCAGAGCAGAGGCCACCAGGGGCTGTCAAGACGTGGCACCAGAGCTTACAGGCATCCCCTCCACCACATTTTACCGAAGAAGCAAACCGCAAAGCCAGGTAAGACATGAAGCAAAGAGAACAGTCCCGTCTCTCACTAGGAAGTGTGTGGCAAGTTCCTCATGATCTGGCACATGCTGGCACGTGTGCTTGGGTGTGCGTGTGGTGCCGTGTCCCTGGGTGGATCTGCACACGAGACGCTCCGTGAGGTAGACCCACTGATGCTTCACCGCATTGTCCCAGTGTGCTGCTGCTGAGCGTGCCGAATTTCACACTGACAAACCTCTGACCAACACCTAGCGGATCTGGGCTCCTTCTTTCTCCTTTGAGCCATTCTGTGAGTACACACTAGTTTCTAATTGTGAATTTAGGGTGCTTTTCCCCGATTACTGACTGGGGTGGATCCTCTTCCCATGGCTCTTAGCTATGTGGATTTCCATTTCTGTGCAGTCTCTTTTCAAGACTTTAATGCAATTGTCCATAGGTGGTGGTCTGTTTTCTTAAATTCATTTATGTCAGTCCCTTACATATCTGATCAAGAGCTGGTTACATGCTGGAAACATCCCTCCACTTTGGGGCTTGGGTTTCCTTCCAAAAGGGTCTCAATACTGGTATAATCCCAATGCAGTGTTTGCTCTGTGGTTGATGTTTTTGCTCCTTTTTAAGTAGGTTCTCCTGATGCTAATATCATGAAAATGTTAGGATATT